>VXBO01011655.1:600603-652357 GCA_013400135.1 Rhinoptilus africanus
AGGAAACGGGTTCAAGTTATGTCAGGGCAGGTTTAGATTGGATATCAGGAAACATGTTTACACTGAAAGGGTTATTAAACATTGGAATAGGCTGCCCAGGGAGGGGGTAGATTCCCCATCCCTGGAGGTGTTTAAGAAAAGGGTAGATGTGGTACTGAGGGACATGGTTTAGAAGTGGTTTTTGTCAGGGTGGGTTAATGGTTGGACTTGATGATCTTAAAGATCCCTTCCAACCTCAGCAATTCTATGATTCTACGAGGATGTGGTGGGTTGCCCCTGGCTGGATGCCCAGTGCCCAGCAAAGCTGCTCTGTCACTCCCCTCCTCAGCTGGACAGAAGAGTATAACAGAAGGCTCATGGGCTGAGATAAGGACAGGAAGAGATCACTCGCCAATAAGAAAATGCCTGGTCAGATAGTATTGCCAAGTTGTGGTGCTTGGCCTTGCTAATTCTGTCTCAGCTTTCCTCAGCCTGAGGAGGGAACAATTAAGGAAAAAAACCCAAGACCAACACAAGAAAATGACAATGGATGTTCCAGTTGGCTGCTACAGTGCAAGAGCGATGGTGATACTGAGGACAATCACATGAGAGGATCAGTAACAGAACTGAATCCTGAATGACAGACTACTTGCACAGAGATATCACTTCCAGATTAGCAACTACAGACATCTCCACACTTTCCCCTTTTGAACCAAAACTTCAAGAATATTTCCCAAGAGAAGCTGGTCTCAAGAGCAAAGAGCCTACAAACAAGCATGGATTTAATTTGTATATCTAGACCACAACACAAACTAGAGACAGAGCAGTATGTACTAGCAGCTTTACTGAAAGCATATAAAAGCAATGAGTAACATTTGATAAACTCCACCATACCACATGCAGTGTAATCACGTGACTTTTCAACCTTCTTGATCCATCAAGATAGGTGTGCAATAAATAAAGAGAATGAGCAAGTTGCTTAAGAAGGCCCTGAAAATCTGCTGAGGCAAAAGCTGTTGAACCATTAGCCATGAAATCACCTGGCACCAGGGAAATCCCACTTTGCTGGGGAACCTGAGGACAGGAAAAAAAATAAGTCTCCCACTTCAAGTTTCATAAGGAGAGTTCTAAATTTGCAGGTTAACACTAGGCTGCAAACTAATTTCCATCGATGAGAACAAAGAAATGTAAATGCAGTCATTAGAGAAAGCATGATTATAGTGTGCTGATTTAGTAAGGGTGACATCAATGAATAAAAAGAGCTAGAATACATGGAAAGGTCCCACTGTAAATACTGGGCTTGAAAAGAAGAAGAGGCACCAGAGACAATTCAACAGATAGCAGGAAGACAATAGATGTGCTGCAAAAATAAAGAGAAAGATCTTCTGTTTTTCTGTATCGGGTAACCTTGCAGGTTATCAAAACTTTAGACTACAGATAACACCTTCTGGAAAGAAACAATGTTTTCTTTTCTTCCTTATAGAAATAGGGAAAAAGCCCTTCAAAAAAAGGAAAATAAAAAACTGCTTCTTGTAACAGTGTGTTTTTCTTCATTGTATAAAAAACTTCACAGAGTCAGCTTTCAAGGGTTCAACTGCAAATTAATTCACTTCCAGATTATTAAAATTATAACTAAGAGGTTTTGGTTCACAGTCTATATTTTGTATTTAACATTGAATTGCTCTTTTTTGAAAAACGGCACTTTTCAATAAGCTTAATAAAAAACTTCTTAATCATCTCAAATTCATATGCTTATGTCTACTTAGCATATTGAACAGTACAAACAGGAGAAACTACCACGTTGTTACTACCACTTATAAAACCTCTTCCTAAAACATGCAGAACCAGATACCAAGGACTGGATTATTTGTTTTCTCTTCAAAGAGGAATTTTATCATTATCCACACCCCCCAAACCCACCAGGTTATGGGTTACTCTCTGGGCAGTGAAATAAGAGTGATTTCTGAACAACTCAGTATAAATTAAAAGGGAAAGAAATTAGGAGAAACTCAGTTTATAATTTCTGAGGATTATTTCTAACATGCCAGGGGTTTGTCTACAAACATGCCATAACCAATCCACGAGGGCTGTGCACATGGAATGGGATTGCCCACCTGTACCTGGCCAGGGTGAGCTGCAACAGAGCTGCAGGAGCAAAGCCAATATAAAACTCTCCTTAAACCATACAAATCCAGTTACATTTCTCAATGTAATTTGACTTAAAATATTTTCGTTCCTTCATAGCTTAAAGAAAGATGAAGGAAAATCAAACAGAAACCTTGCAGGTACCAAAATAAGATGTGGAAAGCAGTGATAGAAAAATGGAGAAATGAAAGACTGAATTTGCAGACACATAATCCTATTTCAGCAGTAGCACACTACTAAGATGGTTAGATTTCCCCTGCGACATCTGCATGGCAGCATTTTCGATTTGTGCCCATGCCCAATCCTCTGAAAGTTCAGAAACTATCTGAACAGCAGTGGATTTGTGCTGGCCGGGAAGCCATTACGCACCCAACATTAGTGTTTGATTTTGTTCTTATTATCTGAGAACATAAGCATGGCAGATAGTATTTATTTCAATACAAAACCCCATCCTGTTGTAGAGCAGAGTTCTGGTACAAGGTAAAAAGAAGATATTTTCTTTTTTGACTTACTTTTAGGAAACTGGAGTGCTGTAGGGTGTGATGGGACATTGAGCTGGCCAGAGGTACGTCTGCCCAGGTCTCTTGTTTATCAAGAAGGCTTTCAAAATCCAAAGGCAGTTTTTTTAGACTCTAAAACAGACTAATTTTTTGTTTAATAGAGTGAATTTAAAGGAACTCAATCAAATATATATGAAATGGCTTTATGGACAAATCCCTCACTGCCAAACATACTGAGAGGATGGGTCCTTAAGCTCCAGGATTGTTTTCATCCAGCTCTGTTTTCTCAGTTACGGGAGCCCCAACACAACCTCCCTGCCCTCAGGGAGAAATAAATTTGTTACGTAAAGGTAACAGGACCAGTGGAAAAACTACTGTCCTACAGTTGTGTGGCATCCGTTATGGAGGTGGCAGGTAAATGAAACAGGAGCTTCTTTGCCCTTGGCAAGCTCTAGTTAGGTCAGCTGAAACACTTCCTCAGATTATGGGATCTGCTGCTTCTCTGAGTACCTTGGGGGCGGGAGGGAATTAAAAATAAAATCTCAGTGCCCAGTGGCAGTGGAGGGCGGGCTGCATGCTTGCTGCAGTACTGGAAACAGTAAAGACTCTTCTCGTCGTGTGCTCCCAGGCAGAGCTGCTCCTACACCTCACAGAGAGAAACCTCTCCTTTCTTCACGGACCTGAGCAGCACCACTTTCATGTCTGGTGAAGGTACCACTGGTAACATCCAGCTGGAGATGGATCCCTGCTTAAACCAGGCACTTCTGCCCCACCCCTCCTCTCTTCTACAAAGAGCCTCGCAGGATGGACAGCCTTTTTTTTGTACACTTCAATCTTACTCACTTTTGAGTGATCTCATGAGTAGCACAGGATGAGCACATTCCATTTCTCAGTGTTACTCCTCACTGTTTCAAAAGTCACATTTCCTTACGTTGTTATAACAAAGCAATTTACACCATAAATAAAGCTTCACGTTATACTACCCACACCAGAAAGCAAGAAGTGTACTTTTGATTATTTTGTGTTTCTTCTATGTAAGAAACATAGTACATCACTTAGCATTGAAACAAGATGCTGAAATGCCATTCCCAACTGAAAAGAAATTTTAAAAAATGAGAAATATTTACATACTAACTTTTTACATAGTTGAATAATTTTTGTATGGTTTGCTAAGCAAATATATTCCCTGCAATACATACATTTTACAGGTCACAGAACCTGGCAGCACTTCCCATCTTACTCTGTTAATGTGAAATTGTGAATATATTCAGCACCACTTCAATTCAACTTCAAACACCTCTGCACAAAAGACAGCACAGGCTAGCACACATTCGCCCTCCGAGAGTAGTTCTCTGTGTTTTCCCGGGGTATTAAGGGCTATCTCCCCCAAGTATACAGAATCTTAGTGCCACAGATGCGTATATAGCTTGCAGTCTCTTAGGTCAGAGGTAGTTTGGACACAGCTCTAGGTAGCGTCTAATGAGTTAAGAGATATACTCATTCCCAGAGTAAAACCCTGAAACATCTCCTTGAATACCTTTTCTGGCAGGTGTCCAGGCTGGGGTGTGCCGAGGGGCAGGGACACCAAGCCTATCTGAAGAATTAAACCAAGGACAAGCACCCACAATCAATCCATTTCAACAACAAGTCACAGCTACAATTAAACTAGAGGACTGCAGCTGGAGAGATGATGGAGCTTTTTCCTCCAACCCCCGCAAAAACCCCAACCCAGACCACTAACTTTCTGTTCCTTCTCAGATGCCCTTCATCGGGAAACCTCAAGCCCAGCAAGAAAATCCTCCCAAGCACATTAATGGCCTTGCAGCAGAATTCACAATAACTCCTTGCCCTTTAGGGGAATCAAAGAAACAAACATTAGAATACACTGTTCCCCTGAAAGAGGAGTTTTGCAGAACTTGCAGTATTTTGCTAGAAACACAAAATGGTTTATGCAAATCAGTTCTTACACCCTTAGCAGGACGTGGACTGCAGAGCCTGGGTATTCAAGAAGAGGAATGTCTAACATGAGCTGCAATGCAACCTAAAAGCTATCTTGCTTGGTAGCACTGATAGCTTCTTTCAGCCTCCTAGTCATGATCATCAATAGCATCAGCAGCGTTATTTGCTCACGATAATGCATTACAACCAGGCAGTGCCGTTTCAGAGCATTCAACTGCTTATGAATCTATTTCCAGCCCTGCTATGGAAATGAATTATACCTCAGCAGCTCTCTGGCAGAACAGGAAGGAGTAAAGGTAATTTGTAAAGCTCCATTAGTAAAGTGGGAATAATAACACTTATACATCCAGACACGCTTTCCCAGCGCTCCAGGCAAGTCCCCTCGACTTCATCAGCACTCCTTTATTGCATCTCCCTCATTACAAATGTGTCTCACTTTGTACTCTGTTTTTTTGCTGTTGCAGAAGACAAAGCTCCACTGCAGTTACAGCAAAGACTCTCCCAAGACGTGAATTTTTCCAAGGTTGATATTTAGGCACTGCTTAAAGTACAGTACTTGCTTCTAAACCGCTTCAAGTACTTCAGTGAGCAATTTAAGGACGCAGCCAAGAGTAATAGAGGGATGAGGCCAAAAGATGACCAACAGGAAGGACTGATAGCAAGCAAGCATCTGATAATGAAGACACGCTCAGAGAGTTGGGGTTCAGCCTGGAGAAGAGAAGGCTCCAGGTAGACCTTATAGAGGCCTTCCAGTACCTGAAGGGGGCCTACAGGAAAGCTGGAGAAGGCCTTTTTACAAGGGCATGGAGTGAAGGGACGAGGGGTAATGGCTTCAAACTGGAAGAGGGCAGATTTAGATTAGATATCATGAAGAAATTTTTCACTATGAAGGTGGTGAGGCACTGGAATGGGGTCCCCAGAGAAGCTGTGGGTGCCCCATCCCTGGAAGTGTCTGAGGCCAGGCTGGATGGGGCTTTGAGCAACCTGGTCTGGTGGGAGATGTCCCTGCCCCGGGCATGGGGTTGGAACTAGACTGATCTTTAAGGTCCCTTCCAACCTAAACCATTCTATGATTAAACAAACATAAGAAACAATGACTCATCTGAAGGAGGTGCACCTGATTCTTACACCCTGTTCCCAGAGCTGCTGGCAGTACAGGCTGCTGAGCTTCCTTTTGACTCTAGCACTACTATAACCAATCAGGTTTAACATGGCTGCTGCTGTATGAACACACCTATACGTCTACTGCCTTATCCAGAAAAGCAGGCACTTTTCATGCCGTGCTCCACTACAAGACTTTATAACAAGAGCCATGAAGCAGCCATGGGGAAAAGTGCAACCACAGAAAAGAGCTAGACTGAGGGCTGGTACAACAGGGAAAAATACAGTTAGCCAAGGGTAGGAAGTATTTAGTCTACCTTATAGGTGTCAGTGTTAAAACAGCACAGCGACCCCCAGGGAAGAGCTAAGAAACAACACACAATGTGGTGACTAATCATCTTCCCAACGGCAACACCACCAACTTGTCCTGAGGTGTCCTGTATTTCATAAAGCAATCTGAGCAACCCAGGGTGACTTCCAAAAAAAAAAAAAAAAAAAAAAAAGATAAGCATTCCTGATAGAGGCATGTTAATTCTGTGACTAGGCTTGGTCCTCTTCAGGGACTTTGGCCTGCTCAGGCTCTGTACGGCAACGTACTCAGCGGCTCACATTACAGAATTGTTTCTGTGCTGCAAAGTCAGGTTCTCTCTAGATCTGGGGCAGGTCTTGAACTCCAGCTAGCAAGAATCCTTTGCTCTGCAAACTAGCAGCAGAACTGAACCTGAGTACCATCCTGTCTGCAGACCAAAGAAAAAAAAATTAAAAAAATCAGTATTCAACAAAGCTGCAGTTCTTGGCACTTCACAGCCTGGCACAGTGTGCCCTGGGAACAGCCTTTCAGTATTATTCTCAAATCAGTGTTCTTCATTTCTATCAACCTATTCACACTTTGTAGGATTTTCTTCTTGGAAAAGGTAAGACATAAGAATGGCTGTCTTGTGTCAGACCAAAATATTCATCTAACCCACGGAAGAGAATAAGAACAAGATGAACACAGAGCGATACTCCTGAGAGCCCTGTCCCAGTCTCTGGCAATCTGAGCAAAGTTTCCCAATCCAGAGCTGATGCCTTTGCACCCAAGAAATGCATAGCTCTCTAGTAAATTTTGAGCCTAGGTACTGTCCTAATACACACACATATAATATAAAAAGCTTACGTGCTGTAATAACTGTAATCTGGGCACTGAGCATCATCACAAGGAACAACAGTGCTCGTGGCTGAGACCTTTTTAGCACCCAGCTGAGCTCACAAAGGATAACTCCATTCTGGAGCTTGACTGGATCCTGGTCTCTGTCGATTCTATCATCGATCCTGAAGTCAGAGCCCCACCACTGCACAAATACATGGTAGGGACAGTTCCCACAGCAAAGGTATGTCATTTCAGCAGGAAACAAAGCATAAAGAGCATTCTTTCCAGGTTAGCCGTCAAGAACGAGTGCTCAAGAGTGGCAGCCTGGTCAGCCCTGGCTCAGGAGCATTTGATTTGCAGCTGCCCCTCTGTCAGGAGATTTGCTCAGAGTCACACAGGGAGCCTGGGACAGAGCTGAGCTTACTGCAAGATACCAGCAGTCACACCTGGGTAGAGGAAGAAATCCACCGTTAAATGCATAATTAATAATTGGTTTGTTTTTTTTTTAAATTGGTCCCGGGTAGAGATGAAGAACAGAAAATGGAAAAATGTTCATGCAAATCCTATTTCCTGAAAAATTACTATCTGGCTAACTGCAATGAAATGTCCCTTTCCACTGGCAGTCTAATAGAATCACAGAAGCGTTTTGGTTGAGCAGCTGGAGATATGACAGGCAGCAGCCGAGGGGCAGTCCCAGCCTCCATCAAGGGGCACAAAGGCCCACATCTCGACAAACATCAGTTCTGCAGAAGACCCATTTCTTATTAATGGGTAACCAGCCTGCCAGAAAATTCCTACCACAGCTACTCACAGCATTAACTAACAGCTTAAACTATACTTTTAACATTACTATACTTTTAACAGACTAAAGTTTAGATCAGCAAAAATAACTAAACTGGGGAAGCCTCCCATGTTTGCATAAGGTGCAGAGAAGGCAAATAAAAGATACGGAGGCAGCAATCACCTGAAAAAAACAGCACCGAGCCACTGCCCTAAACAGGTTCCCCCAGCCTGGGAAATGCAGGGTGAGCCAGGACCAAGGCAAGATTTCAATTCCAAAGCAGCGAGGGAAAAGGAAAACCATGAGAATATGTCAAGCCATCCAACCTTGATGCTTTTTCTGAAGAAGTATCAGAAATTCTTCAGAGGGCACTTAATAAATTAAATAGTCATAGCAGACTTCTGAATTATAAATGAAATACCTGAACTTAACTTTTTTTCTTTTTTTGGAATAGATTATTCATCAAAAAACCTCTGATGAGCCAAGACAATGCATTACAAACAGACTTATTCTCTCTGAGAAGAATTATTGCTGCCAATGTTTTTTTTTTTCCTCATTGAAAAGCAAATCAGACACTTCAAGTCCCTGATTTATTACTGCACCAATTTCCATGAACATTGGTTTGCTCTAGCTTGAGTTAGAAAAAGGCTTTTGGAAGAACAATAATCAATGAATATGTAATGTGGGGGAATCAAGCAATCAGAAATAGTAATTAGTTCAGTGCCTAATTCAAGGACATGTTATCCTTGGGTTATTATGGGAAAACCAGAATTTTATATTTGTGCATTCATGCAGGTTTTAACTACTGTCTAAATACTAAGTTGTTTTCTCCCTCGGGGCACCTTTTTTGAACAGGTGGGATTACACACACTTGGCACTGGCTGCGGAACTGACACGAGAACTAAGCAGACATTTGGCAAAGGCAAATTGCAACGGTGCAAGGCCAAACACAGCTTAAGCTACATAAAACCCTCATAATGGACACTCTCAATCACAGATACAGTCTTCAAGGTCATGATTGCAGGGGATCACAAATCACCCGAGATTTCTTTATTCTGGACTGGGACTTTTCACCTGAAGCGAGAGCGTATGTGTATATGTATCGATGGGGGGGCATCCCCATGCTCAGTCACTGCAGGCTGCTGGTGGGAGTACCTAAAGGCAGCCAGAGACACGAAGGACTGCCGCAGCAGTCTCTGAGCAAGGACGAAGCATGCTGGGCCCAGCACCACCCAAGGGCCATTAAACGTTGTGAAAAATAAGTAACTTATTTTCCACAAAATGGAAGTTTTGACTGTGATTTAGGAAACTTCCATTTTCAAAAATCTTTCAAATGTCACTTCTCACAAATGTTCAGGTTTCATTGTAATAGAGACAGAAGCCATCTCCACCTGCGGCATGTCTGTGGTCAGTTTGTCCCAGTCTATTTACAGTGCAGCAGCTTCTTGCAGCTTTTTCTCTGTTAAGTAATCCAGTTTCATAAAGTTTTACTTCATTACTGGGTAGGCACCTACACTGGAACTCAGCACAACAGAAATTTCACACTGAAGATCTTTAAAAATTGTTATTTCTACTTTTTCTACCCTAAGTTTCTATTTCTTAAAATGAGATGTTTTTAAAATGAAGCTTCGTTTGTTTGGTTTTTTAAACAGAAATATTTATTTTCCCAAGTTGAAAACACGTGTGGGTTTGCTCACACTTATTAAAAAAGAAAAGAAAAAAAGTTTTTCTTTTGTTTATTAACATGCGCATCATCCTGTTTGGAAACAGTAGTGTCTAAAATAGAATTTGCCATATAACTGTAAGGCAATGCTAGCAACACTAGTAGGAGCGAAGCAGGCAGGAGAGCTCACCACCACATTATAGCAATTCACCTGTACAAAGACTAGAAATAGTACAAATTGTTTTGGTCCAGGCAGAATTGAGGAGTGAAACACTGCTATTAAATATCCACACTACACATCACATCCAAATGAGACAGTATCACCCAAAAGATTACTACTTTGTATTTCACAGAACTGGTGTTTCAGTTGAACAGACTGCTCCAAAATGCAAAACATAATTAAGCAGAACATAAGTACCAATAAGGCTCTATTTGCACAGAAGAAACTGCTCAAAAAAAATACTGTTCCAATACATATCCAGATTTTTCAATAGGACATGAAAAACTTTGCCAAAATGCATTTGCTCACGTAAAAAGGCTTTTTGCTGAAATACATTGTACGCAACTGTGAGGGAGCTCACAGCAGCACACCTCAGTTACAGCTCTAGGAACGGAGAGCTGGCAGTGGGCACGGGTACCTGTCTGTAGATAAGCTGTTAGAGGGCACCTGCACCTCAAACATTTCAGTGTACCTGATCGCAGGCAATATATGGAAGCAACAAATAGCACCTGGACTTCTAGTTCATAAAAAACGTTAGTGTCCTCTTTTCTGGTTTGCCAAGAAGCTGAACAAGAAGTGAGTCTTCAGAACATTAATGTAAATGGACAGTGCCTAAAACACCTCTCTGCCGCTAGCATCTCTTTAAAAATAGCCTACATACTTCTGACTCAGAAATAGAGCTTCTTGAGTATCTATGTATTCATTCAGATTCTTCAACCACATCTTTAACTGTTGTGCTCAAGCATTTTGAACACAGATGGCTATAAATCAGGTACTTGCTTTTATACGTATGCATCACTGCCCAGGACTGAGGGCATTAGCTCGCTTAAGCTCTTCATCCAAATAACGTTAGCTCCCGATGTTAATTAAAAAAATAAAGAAAACCCCACCCAACACACTAGATTCTTTAGAGTTAGTAAGACTCCAGTGTGAAAGCAATAATTTGTTTTAAGACACGTAAGGAAATAAAATCTCCATTACAAGGAAGCCTTTTTCCCTTTTGCCAGGGCTGTACCTGGCCTGTGGTGACGCTCCCATGAGCGGCCATTTCAGTCAACTTGTTCACCGCTAATCCCTCCCTCATCACCCCCGTTGCTCTTCACCCCTCACCTTCCCCTGTGCTCCTACCTCTGAAAAGCGGCATGAACATCCTCCAGGCTGAGGGCAGGCTGTTTTGTGCTCTGATGGGCTCTGAACCGCTCTCCAGAGAGGAAGCGATGCAGCTTCACACACCCACTCCTCCCGAGGACGGCGAGCACGCGCCGGGCTGCTCCACACAGCCTCGTTAATCCACTGCCATGGGTATAGGAGACAGCTTCAAATGTTATACAAGGCCAGAGCAAGCCTCACTGGAGCACTTTGATCCAGTTTTAAGTGTTCAGAAAAGTAGCAGACCATTTAAAATACCTTCCCTAGGAACAAGGTGGGACTTTTACTATGGATTACTAAAAAGGGATTTCTTTTCAAGCAAGTGGTGACACAATAGCACTCAGGGAAGCAAACAGCTTCCAGCTCAACCTTTTCTTTCAATCAGGAGTTCAGGTCTAACTCCCTTTGCTCAGCAGTCTGCAGTGGTCTGCTGAAACCCTACAGGTACCCGTCAAGTGGTTCAACAGAGCGAGGAGATCCCTTTGGAAGTGCCCTTAGCCACTTGTGCCTTTCCTAGAGTGAGCAAACAGAAATACACGCACAGTGTGAAGCTGAAAAGATTTTTCACATCGGTTTCTATGGGGCACTAAGAAGCATAAAAATCAAGAAGAGGGATGCGACCAAACACACTGGTACCAAGCAGTAAGCAACCTCATAAAATAAGAGTTAAAACCCAAGCCTGCCACACGTAGGGTGACAGAACACTCTGCTGTGGTGAATATACCAAACATACCAGAACCATATACCAAAGCAGGGCAGAACTGAGTTAGACCTCCCTAGATTCCCATGCAGGAGCCAAACCACAAGGAGTTACCAGCAAGACAGCAAAGCAAACACGCAGGGGACTGAAACCCCAGCAGACAATAGGAGAGCTTCAGGATACAGACAATAGCTTAATTTCCAAAATCTGGCCTGGCTAGTGGTGCTGGGAACCTTAACAGTTTGTTCCTGCAGCAAGAGGTTAATGCGACACGCAAAATGCTTACTCCCATCTTTATTCTGCTTCTCCTGGAAAGGCAATAGGGACTGTCACAAGGCTCAACACTAAGACATGCCCTGCTTATGCATACCAACTATGTATATGCAACCAACTACGTACTCCATGAGTCACCATGAAGTCAAAATACATAATTATTTAAAACTATACTGTGCTGAAGACAGAAGCTTTAAACTCCAATAGTTTGTCTAAGGAACTTTCTGCTTCTGAAACATACTCATTTTCAGACTAGAAGGGGACAGCCATGAGGTTTATGGCTTCCCAGGCTGGGGTCTGGCTTTGATCAACACCCCTAAAAATACTGGCAAATTCAGAGATCTGGTCTGTTTTCAGAATACCACCAACAGAGAGTGATTTGATGCTAATAAACATCAGTGCTTGTAAACACTGGAGCTGTTCTGGTTGACAATGTCTGAGGACTTCTGCAGGCAGAAAACAAATACACAGTTGAGGATATGACCAATGCCAGAATGCAGCTTATTAAACTTTCATGCTGAGTCTGATTACTTTCATTTAGCAACACAGATGTGCAACCAGGATGAGGAGATACAGTGCCCATGAGTACTGGGAAATGGCTGGCAATACGAGCAAGATTTGGAAATCAGTCACTTCGAGCAAATGCTGGTCACACGTGCGCTTATTAGCTCTTACCAGTGACTTGATTTTAAAGAAGCCATGAAAACATTTTAATATATTAGGTTTCATAATTCAGATTCTTCCATTCTGCTTTAATAAAGTCACATAGTAGTCCACAAATGAGTGAGAAGAAGACAGGAGAGCACTGCTAAGAACAGGTTTTAAAAAAAGGAATTAAAGACACTATAAACATGACAAGGGATATTTTGTCTGAAATGTCATCAATATTTACTGAGCAACTCTGATCTATTCCATATGATCAAAATTCTAAACACAGCAAGTGGCAAAAGATAGAGGTTTAGGCGGACGTGCCATCGTGGGTAAGCTAATCCCAGTATTAGCCCAAGAGCATCTCAAATACACAGCTGCTTTTGTCCATGAGCCCTTTGGCTCTTTCCCTTTTGCCCTAGCTCTGACATCAGGGTGCCACAGCACCAGTGACAAAGGGAAGAGGTAACCAAAACCCACAACCTGTGTGCTGGTGGGAACTTCTGGTCTAGGATCTACCTAGGGAGGCCTGACCTGTCTGTGTAGGTGCTGCCCCCGGTTTGTTTTACGGAGGAAGAAACATTTAGCTTGAAATATTTTAACTGGATCATGTGAAGAATGAAGAAGGAAAATTTCCCTTTCTGAATGCTTCAGATTTCATCCGGTGATTTCAATTCCCCTTTTAATCATCTACAAGAAATTTAATAAAGCTTTGGCCTAATCCCAGAATAATAGAAAAATGGAGAGTTAGAGCTTTGCATGTACAGAGACACAAAGGGAGCCTCTACAGCTGGAGTCAGCATGTGCTGCCAGCCCTGCGCCAGCAGCTGGGAGCCCACCCCCCTGCCCTGGGGCAGCCACAGCAGCCCAGAGGTGTGGGACCTCCTGGCCTTAGGGACCGGTCTGGCAGCTTCACCTTTCTCCTCTACTGTATGTGCCTAAAAAACCCCCACCCACTGTCAGACAAGTGCTTGGCAGAGCAGCAGATGGATGCGCAGGGCACTGCAGCAGAGCCACAGGGAACCGAGGTCAGTGCTGTGGGTACAGCCACGGCCCCTCACTGCCTGTGGGCACCACCAGGGGCTGCTTCGCTTCCCAGTCCTGCTGCTGGGTGGGATCACTGACCATTACAGCATTACGGTCAGGTAGCGTAGTGGACATAAAATGGACAAATGAAATGTTTTACTTTTTCTGCACGGTGAAATCTCATTTTAAGAGAGAAAGGATTAACTGTTTAAGTAGTTAAATTAATTAGGACTTAATTAAGATACATTTAGACATGCATCCTCAATTCGAGATTCCCATGTGTAGATTTAAGAACCATGGGAGAGGGATTAAGGTAATGTTAATTATGTTCCATTTATAATGACTATTTAAATAGCTATCCCTTTCCAATTATGAGCTTCCCTAACTCAATTTCTTCAAGAAAAGCAGCCATACCCTGAAATTCTCAAGGATGTTCTTCAGCCAAAAGAAATGTCTCCCCCTACAACTGTAAATTTATTGAAGCCAAGTGAAATTATTTTGGATTTCAAAACATGGCAGGTTAGAGTAGCCCTCCTGTGGTCCTTGCAAGTTTCTGAAAACAAGCAGACAATCAAGCAAACACAGGCAGGTTAGTATTTAGAAGAGTGATGCTTCACCTCAGTGAGAAGCGGTTCAGCAACAATGCGAGAACCTGGACCACAACTCTCTTATTGAGACTTACTAGTAACAATGTGTCCGTGAGAATTTGGCAAATCAGTCAAAAAGATGAGCAAGTTTTAACATCCCATCAGAGCAAGGCTATTTCAAAGACTGCCCTGGGGCCAGTACAGGGACACATCCTCAAACCCCAGGTAGACTCTCAGAGAGTTCAAATGATCAGCCTCAGGTCACACTCTTCTTGTTCCTCCTGCCTTAATGTCTCCTTGGCTTCCCTCCCTCCTAACTGCAGATAAAGGGAAATCTCCCCCCTCGGCCGCACAGGTTGCTTTGCCACTGTTCACTCACGGGCACTGCAAAGGCTGATACTGCTCCGGGAACTTACTTCAGGAACGAGAACAGAAAGCACAGATTGCTCTTTACAGACTGTACTAAGAATGATTTTAAAAAAACCTCTTTTTACAAGATTCCAAACACCTTTTAAGTAATAATGATCTAAGTTATCATTAATGGCATATGTCAAAGAACTTTTTTTTTTAACCTGGCCATGTCTTCTTAAAATGAATGCTGTTTTCACACTATTTAATTTCTGAAATTTAAAGATGCACAGACAAAAAAACCCGAAAAACAAAAACAAAACTTATTTTCCTTTCTCCTGAAATGAGAAACCACATTTATTTCCTATAAAAATTTACCACCATTATTTATTAACAGGCAGAGAGCTTCTGGGTATAATAAAAATTTGGTACATAAAGCTGCAGCTGCCTGAGGAGAAGGGGAATTAACTCTAATGAAACTGGTTTAAAGAGCCTCATAACATCAGTTAAAAATACAAAAAATGGGGTAGAAACAAGAGGAAAAAGAAAGATTTTTTGGTAAATCACAAAATATTACCTGTTCTTTCTGCTAAATTCTCATATAAAAAAATAAGCTTTTTCTCTCATCTTTGCATTTAAGATGCATTCCTGGAAAGAGCATTTTCTTCTCCACATATGCTAATATTGGAAGATGAGAATTTCTTCCTGAGTGGCAGATTTTTTTTTTTTTTTATTCCTAGTTTAGAGACTTTTGCTGGTCATCACACAGGTGAGCAGTCAGCTCTTTAAACACAACTAACCTCGGTTACTTGCTCCTTGGAGACACAAGAGGCCCAGCTCACAAAGCTTCACTCAGGAAAATTCCAGTAACATCTAGAAATGGAATAATTTCCACTTGGAATGCAGTGGCAGGATGGAAGAAACAAAACATGTCGAGAAATTCAGTTATGGGGAGACCATACAGTCACTTGTATACTCAAACCTGCACCACAAAGATAGCTTAGAGCAGGGTGTCTCTCTCGCCCAGCTGAGTAAGGCAGGCAGTGATGCCATTTCACTGACTAAGGTATTACAAGTTCTTGGCACGTGCATTCTCTTTCAGATACCGAGCTGTACTTAGTTTTTGTGGGTGCTTTGGTCACCTGAACTTTAGCACTTGGTAAAAAAAAGTTTTGATGGAAGTAATATGTATGTATACAAAGTCCTCAGTACAACAGACATATAATTATGTGACATTTAAAAAAGATTTTTAGAAAGATCATGAATAGTAGGTGTCTGTAAGCTGAGACCTTTGTATTGCCTTGTCAGACAGGCTCTGCAAGCAGATCTGCTGTGCAGCACAAGGTTATTCCTCTTGACCATCTTAATCTATAAAATCCATGTCACAGTTTATTTCTAAAAGCCAAAATACACTATTACTATAGGACACAACTCAGGCTCAAACTGCTGGTTTCTTGTTTGGCTACTCGGCAGCTAGCCAGAGCTTTGCATTATTGAACTCGCCTGTGGATCACCTCCTAAGACTTGAAAGATAAGCTGCCAAACTTCACCCTGAACTAAATCTGCAGCTGAGTTATAAATTAATAACCAAAACTCACTAGACAAGATCTCCATGGGCTATATATTTTTATTCCTGAAGCAGTCTTTCTCCTTCACTCTCTCCCTATGGAAAACCGCTCAGGTTCATAATAGATACATAAAAAATAAAGTATGGGCCCTGCATACCAATTTCAGCAACATCCCAGCTGAAAAAGCTGGCAGTAAAATGTTCAAAGTACAGGTGGGCTTGAAAAAACTCATCACTGCATTGTGATGAATCTTGGTGCATGATACTACAGCAAAATACAATGGTTACATGGCAAGCAGGACTGTATTTAGATTGTTGCAAATGACATCCACTAATGACCACGATCAGCCTGGATCCTAACATTATGCAAGATAAACCATATTGATTTTCCTAGTTCTTTATTATAATGAAAATTAGATCTTTTTATTTAGTCCACTATGCAGCCTAGATGTGATTATTGACACAGACAGAAAGAGCCCAAACCTGTCCCATAGTACCAGGTATGAACTGTTAAACATTTTGCCAGTAGCAAGATACTAGGTAAGCCTCTAGGAAAGGGGGAAACATCATTCGTGGCTGTTTTGGTTAGAATGTTTTCCCCAGAATCTAGAAGGATGATACACAAAATATGTACTCTAGATATTTCGTTAGAAGTGCAGAGAACAACCCCAAACCATACAGATGGAAGTGTCATGACAGCGCTCTTCCTTCAGCTCCTGCTGTATCCCATACCCTTAATTAAACTAAGCCAAATCCTTCCTCCAAGATTTCATATTAAACAAAAAGGTTTCATGCTAAACAACTTCAATTAAACGGCATTCAAAAAGATATATTCATGCCTAAGGCAGCTACTTGCATGTCCTTTCAACTTCCACAGCTCCTAAGAGGACAAATGGCACTGGGCTCCACTTACCTTTGTGCTGTGCACTGTGATCTTCACAGCGCTTGAAGCAAAGGCGGCAGAACCTGCACCACTACTTACGCTTTTTATAAGGCTAATTATGTGTCTGTTGGTGGTGGTCTCCCTCAGGAGGCCAAGCCAAGCTGCTCACTGTTTCTTTGAGGAAAGAAGTGTTTTCTCTTGCAACAGTGAAAGAGAAGCTTGTTGAGGATAACATATTTGACACAGGAAACGCTTAAGATGAAAAGCTTCTGAGGTGGGAGGGTACTTGGAGACAGTACTATATATGTTTGTTCACCTCCCGCTTACCCACATACTCCCCCTGGCCAGTGATGCACCGACAATTCGCAGCCCTCATGATTATTTTATGAAGCTGATCCTGTTCTATCCTACCGCAGTACATGGGCAGGTTTATGGTTGAGAAAGCTGTAGAATTTGAGAATAAACTATCTGGATAGCTTTGTCCAAACTTTCCTACTCAGTCAGATACAGCTCCATTACGTCCAGCACTGCTCCAGCTGATGCTCTCCGACATCTCTCTCAACAGAAAATGGGAATTATGAGGTACAGAGAGAACCCTGGAGAGGGCATGTGGAATACAAGAGGGACGAAGCCTCTGTGTGTGTACTCTGCATTTCAAAGTCGTTCTGTAGTCCACAAATGCCGAGTCTTGCGTATAGAATCCTTTTTCTATGCTATTAACTGCTTTAGAAAGTTTATAATGGTGTTAATATCGCAGAGTGATTTAATTCTGAAGGAGGTACAATTTCATGGTTGGTGAATGGAATGTCTTTTAGCATGTTCCAGACAGCTAATTGGTATATATAAATTATTTAAATTATTACGGAATTGTCGGGATATGAATTAAGTTTTCAGCAAAAGCAGATAAAGATGGGGGAGAGGTCTGGAAGAACAGATATATATGCCCAGCCAAAAGTAGTCTGTATTAACGTCATCATGCATAGAGAACATACTCAGATTTTCAATCATTTATACATTTAACCTGCAACCAAACACCAGCTCCTTTTGTGCTGCATAGACCCAACCTACACAGCTGCCATGCTTCCCCAAACTCTCTTTCCCCAAACTCCGAGGCATCTGAAGTAGCTGACAGAGCTGGAAGGATCTACAGAGGTATCTGAATTCCTTCCTAACAAGACTGGCTGACATTTCAACCCCTTCAGAAATATTCTGAAGTCTTCTCCAAAGCCAAGTATGCGCAAAGGAGTTTTGCAAGAGGACATTTAGTATCACAAGATGGCTTCCTTAGAAAGCTTGTCCTTGTACTGGTGCTCTCCAGCAACAGCCCACCACTTCCTCATCATCTTTACCAGTCAAAGGGTGGCTGCATTCAGGTGCAGCTCACAACTCAGACATCCATTCTAGCCCCCTGCAATATGACAAGCTCTCACTGCAAGGAAATAAAACTTCTCATCATCCAGATAGACTAAGCTTTTCATTTAAAACATCTTTAACTTGTGCCTCTAACTTGGCGATACATTTTAATTAAATTTATCGGCAAAAGTGTGCTTCACCAAAGACTGTCTGTCCCCCTGAGGATTAGTAGATAAGAACAATTAGAGCTTAGACTGGATCCTTCACATCTGTTGGCACTATGCAACTTCGCTCCTGTAACACCTTTGAAAGAAAAAAAAATAATCTTCCTGTGAAAATGAAAACCCTTCAGATTATATTTTAAAACTCTGCTTTAACCTTCAGAGGTTGGGTTTTTTGATTACATTGTTTTGAAAACACTCTCCCTGCTAAACAAAGTAACCTGCATGGGACTGATGCACAACCCTGTCCGAATCCCCCAT
Organism: Rhinoptilus africanus; assembly: GCA_013400135.1. NCBI lineage: Eukaryota > Metazoa > Chordata > Aves > Charadriiformes > Glareolidae > Rhinoptilus > Rhinoptilus africanus. The sequence continues at coordinate 619,097 of VXBO01011655.1, forward strand.
CATCCAACTGCTCTTCCACCCCAAAATACATCAGAGAAAGGTCTTGAAGGGGAAGTGGCAATAAACAGCAAGAAAACAGACAACCAGGCTCATCAAGGGTACCCAGTTTGATCTGTACCAATCAATCACAGACACTAACACATCTGCCAAGCAGATGTGCACCTCGTGCAGTAGCATAGGGCAGCTCTAACTTCGTAGCCAACTTCCACAGGTTATAAATCAAGGATAACTTTGACAGCCTCTCAGAAATAAGCTCTGCACAAGGACAAACTCATCTTCAACGATGCTGCCATTCAGTTTAGAAACTAGTGTGCATATATTTTTCTTAACCCGCACTAGCTTTTCCTTAAAACAAGCATCTGCTTTGCAGGCCCTACATGCACCGAAGCTCCACCCTGCTCCACACTGACTGCATTTACCCCCACTGCAACTCAATATGGATGATGTGGATCCACGTGTACGAGTGTAGCACATGGCATCAAATCTCGCCTCACGCATGCTGAATTTCTCAAGTAGACAGGCTACCTGGAGCTTGCTATTTTGCAAGGTGAATTTGATGCAACGTGTTACAGTCTCTCTTGCACCTCTAGAAAACAAGTGTAAGATCCTCCTCTTTACAAGTATCCTAGAACAGCTTATGTGTTTTACCTTAAAAAAAAATCCTGAAGCCAAACAAAAATCCTTGCAATGCCCCCAACAGACTTTCAGTTTTGTGCCTGGGCAAGTTACAGGGTGCTTGTGGGACACTTGTACTTACTGATGCTAATCCTGAATTTGGAAAGTAAATGCTTTTAAGTAACCGAATTAATTTTTATGCCTCACTCAAGGAATTTGTTAGAATAACAACCATGAGAGTTTCAGCATTACTGAATATCCCTGAAGAAAGATGTTTTTACCGAATTGCTGCAGAATGTTAACTGTTTTCTTAGCAGTTCTTTGCATAAATTAGTACAGAAGGAAGAAGTTGCTAGTCCTTAATTCAGGATCAGTACCACAGTTTATTGCTTCACTCTCCCTTTCCTTTCAGAAAAGATAGAAAGTGGATTACTGTCCCTTGGGAATTGGGGAAAATATTCCATCTGCAGAAATGTTACAGTTTTTGTCAATAACTTTAATACTATTTTTTATAAAGATCAATATCTGCTCATACAGTTTAGGAGACATGATAATCTGCCACTTCCCACTTCTGAATATTTAACTCTCCACTCCAGAGTAAGACAGATAATGTGAGCATTAATAGAACTAGAAAAGGGGTACTGTGTTAATTCTATCTGTTAATAATAAATAGTCATATATAAACAAGCTCCTGATTGTTTAAGCAAGAAGACACTAATCAAAGTAAGCAAGCAGACTTTAAACACTTGCAGGGAAGTCTCTGGACCAGACTACATGCTAAAGACAAAGTAAATGTTCAAGAAAATCTACCTGTGAAAAATGACCGACTAGCAACTTCGATGATGCCTTTTCTGTTACGTCTTGCTTGAACACAGAAATTCAAGTAAGCAGAAAGAGCAGTTTTAGTACCAAGCTGGGAGGGTGGGATTGCCCTGGGGCAGGGAGACTGAAGAGCAGAACTACGGGTCTGGTCACAGGTTCTGTAAAGCAGTAATATTTATAAACTTTTGCTAAAAAGCAGAGTGACATTAACATGACAAAGTGCAAAGGACAGGGTAGCATTTCAGATCAACCGAGCCAGCCAACAGAGCTTTGCCGCTTGAAGGGCTGTACCCTGCTGTCATGTGGACACTGGGTTTGAGAGCTCCACAACCCTGATCACGCTGCAAGGCTGCTGAGGGACAAAACTCTACAAGGGTGCAAAAGGAGGCAAAATCAGCAGTGATGGAAACAGCGTATGTATCTAGATTAAATCTGAAAGTCCAGGAAGTGTGACATGAAGAGCAGAGGTAAGTTGATAAGGCACCAGGAAAACAACTTGGTATGCACGTGTACAGACACACATGGAGTTTTACACACACGCACAAAAGGACACAGGACAGAGCTGTGAAACATGGAAAGATTTACTACAATGTGAACATAAGTAAGAAATGACTATTTCAAGAGAAAGGTTAGTAGTAGAGCAGCTATAATAACCTTCAAAGTATAACCAGTGGAGTAGTGCAATATGCTCTGGTAAACACGCAGCCATGAGTAATTACAGCTACTGAGTAATTACAGCTATGACTGAATCACACCACAGATCCAGAAGGTTGAGGCAGAACCTCTGCTGCTAAAACAAGCCTCTTCTAGTTAACAGGCTTCAATTGTCTGTCTGAAAGAGTGCCGGACACTAAAAGATTCAGTGCTAAGACAACAATGGCATGAACTGCTCAAATTAGGTTCCTCAGGGAGTGGAATGACTGCAATTAATCCACAATGTCACAACCTCTCCCTCTCCTTAGCAGAGCTGAAGCTGAGAGAAAAGCCACAGTGCATCAGAAGCAGCTGTCAGAAGCTCATCTAGAGAGAGTCCTTAAGTACTAGCAAATGCCACCAGGCCAGGAAATGAGAAGATGACATGCAGCAAACAAAATTCACTCCCAATTGCGAGCCAACAGCTCAGGCTGTGTCAAGGCTACCAATCTTCAGAGGCTGCTTGTATAATGAAGTCTAGGGGCCATCTAATTGCATGAGAGAGGAAACCCTGAAAGCTGAAAGTGCTGCTACACATTCAGAGATTTCATTACAGGAAACCTGTAATAATTAGATGGAGTAACTTTAAAAAAGTTAAATAGAAATAGATTACAAATGCATACGATGCAGTTCACCGGACTTACATGGACAAAACCCTATGCAAGGACAGTACAGATAAGATGAATTGACAAGATGTCAATTTAGTCTTGGTTGCACAACCCTAGATCTGTCCCCTCACAGGTAGGGATTATGCAATGTAGTTTTAGCATACATACCCTCATGAAGCAAGACCATGCTCAGAATCATAGGGTTGGAAGGCACCTCTGGAGACCATCCAGTCCAACCCCCTGCCAGAGCAGGGTCACCCAGAGCAGGGGGCACAGGAACCCATCCAGAAGGGTTTGGAATGTCTCCAGAGACGGAGACTCCCCCACCTCCCTGGGCAGCCTGGGCCAGGGCTCTGCCACCCTCAAGGGAAAGAAGTTCCTCCTCAGGTTTAGGGGGAACTTCCTGTGCTCAAGTTTGTGCCCGTTCCCTCTTGTCCTGTCCCTGGGCACCACTGGAGAGAGCCTGGCCCCATCCTCCTGACACCCACCCTTGTCAGTATTTATAGGTATTGATAAGATTCCCCCCTCAGCCATCTTTTTTCTAGACTAAAAAAGTATTAAGACTAAGCAGTAGCAATAGTTAAGGCATTTATCTTCTGACGGCTTCCCTTTGTCATGTGGGACTTTGTCTTACGATGCGTCTTTGAAAGTGTAGTACACCTATGCAAACATGGACATATGAATACAATGTTCCCAGGATACATCCCTGGCTAAAAAAAAAAAAAGTTAGGTTCTGAAATCAAAAACCACCACAGGTTTGCTGTTTGTTTGGGTTTTTTAAAAGTATATTTTTATTGCCTTATCTCAGAGCCAGGGTCTCGCTGTTTTCGACTGAACAGTAAATAATCACAAACTCACTCAGACCAATATCCCATGAAAAACCTGAGATATAGTGGAGATGCTGGGATTTAATAGTTGCAGTAAGAACTGTAGCCCAAAATGCTGATCTACCAAATTGATTCCGTTTCCTACACTCTCATGAACAGGAAAAAATAACAACTTTGCAGAGTCATGAAGATGGGCCTGGTTATGTACACCACCACCACTTATGGACAGCTTGAGGGCTCAAAGCATTCAAATTCACACTGCTGCAAGATGTGGAAGTGGATGGGGCTGAGAGGGTTAGGGGGAGGCTACTGCACCCTCAGAACTCTTCACACAGGTCGGGAATGACCCAGGATGGCCCTGTCCAAAAACTCCCTCCTGGCAAAGCTACCAATACCTGTAACATAACTATTTACGTGACTTTGTGTGTAAAAGGAAAGCAGTGTACCACCTCATAAGCAGATGACAACATACATAAGAACAAGAGGAAAGTTCATCAAAGAATAAAAACAACAAAATCTCCATCCCAAATCAAAGTACGCATGTTTTCTATCAGATTTTGTACTGAACTGCACACAAAACAGTCACCTTTCCTTGCAAAGAGCAGTGCTTAAAATGCACAAGTTCAATCATAGTGGCAGGGCCACTACAAGGCTAACATGGCGTGAGGAGGTAGAGGAATATTCTCATTTCACTGGCATATTGAAATATATTATGTTCTATCATACAACTAACTGGGGTTTTCAGAAGTCCAGTTCAAAAATCCTTAAGGCAAACAACTGTTTTCCTTGAAATATTAAGACACTTACCTTTAGAAGTCTTACAGGTCCCTGCCTTTCTTATAAAAACAGGTCCCTGCCAGGAAGGCAAGTACATGACATAATGGAAGCCATTTTCATGAATTTTCACAAACATTTTCTTTTGCACTCCCTTGTATTTAAAAGTAAAAATGATTAATTTGCATTGTACTTAGCTCACCTGAGTATAACTGAAAGTCAAGGTAGGAACGTCCCGTACCAGAATACAGCACAAAAAACTTGAGGAATGAAAAAAAATTGCAAGCAACATGATCCAGCCAGCACCTGGCACCAGGTGCACTGTTTAGTTAACAAAAAAAAGGCAATTAATATTCGTTGCAAAGAACAAAAGAGAAACTACATCAAGGAAACCAACAGAAACAGGATCCTACAGTGACAGTAACTGGAAGTGACTGGAAGATGGAGTGCACAGGCGCCTGCTACCCTGTGCTTCAGAGAAGATGTACTGTAATTATAGACTGCATTTTTGTAACACCTCTCATTGAAGCTGTTTGAAGAGTATGAATAACAGTTATTCTTATCTTCCCTATGACGTAAAAATAATTGCATGAATACAGCAAAAGGAGGAAATGGCATAGAGGGGAAAGGAACTGGACTCTTATATTCATGTTCTGCTCCAACCCGTGCCAGCGCTGACACTGCTGAGGCTCTTCAGAAGCGCCTCCCAGGACAGCACAGCACACAACAGGCTGCTTCCTAGGGGCTGAAGTCAGACCCGGCTGATGGAAGAGGTTCATACCGGCTCTGCCTCTGAACAGGCTGTTCTTTCTGTTCAGAAAGAACACATGATTTCTGCCATGGATGGAGAAAAATCCATGCAAGGGTCAGAATAATAGAAAAGAAATCACTGGGAAGGACGCAAAGAAACATCTTGATTCTCCTTTAATACAGCCTCTGCACCATCAGTATTAATAGGCTGAAACCAGTATTTTCAGTCCCTATTAACTCATAGCTGAGCACCTTCACAGGGATACTCTGGAGAAGAGAGAGATTCTAGTTTTCAGTCTGCTCAAACCTCTCCCCTCTCTTTCCTTCTCTAAAGTAGGTTTGAAGTTCCCAGCTGAAGCTAGAGGGAAAAACATGCTCTCACAAGAGCTTTTATATAAGAATATTCCTGTTCCACATTTAGATTAATCAATACCTTACTAAATGATGACAACAAGCCAGAATATACATTTCACTGTAGGCCCAGCTAGTATCTGTAGTAGCTGGGCAATAAATGTCTTTGTAGAGCTGGGCTCAGGAAGCCAGAGCAGGAACCCTGGTCCGCTCTATGTGCAGAGCTGGTCTCATCTTCAGAGGCTTTAATCTTTACATACTATTACTGAAAACCATACAGTACCTCATTAATCAAATCAATATTGTGTGTGATTTGTCTTAGGCTATTCCCAGCCCCAGCACTTGCAACAGTAGCATAGGCAATAATAATAGGAGGTCACCAGTTACTAGATTATAAATCTTACCTCTTAGTTTAGGATCTGAACTCAGGCAGAGTTCCTGCTTCAGGATTCAGCTGGCTTTGTTTTGAACTCAGCTGCTGACTTTAAGCCCAAGGTCTGGATTACTTTAAGGGTTACTTGATACAACAGTAAATGTCTATCTACTGTCTCCGTATTACATCATGTACTGGACACACCACATGAAAACAGATGCACCGAGAAAGACTTGGAAGCACTTACTCTAGTGAAGTTACAAGGAACTGGCTTTAAGACCCCATCTCCACTGGCAATCCTATTAAAACTATTTATCTCAGCGGCAACTGAAATCTACCAATTGTCAATATATTTTTGACATACTGTTCAATTATGTAGACACATACAGTAGCAACTGCTGAAGCATCCGAGATAGCCGATTTGTAAATTTATTTATTCAATCAAGAAAAATATTTCAGCACCTGCTTCTAATCTTCTGTCATAAAATAAGTGACTACAACTAAATAAAGAAGGCTTTCCTGCATTAAAAAGCTAAATCCTTGACAATATACTTGATGGTATATTTCACTCTACTTACTTTCAGGGGTTTGTACTCTTGCCACAGGTATTACTGAATCAATACTGAACTAGCCCAAAAGCACAATTCATATTTGCTCTGGATCCCTCTAAGCTGAAGAAATACGATTTACGAGTGCTTCAAGGGTACCTAGAGGATGGATGGATGTTGTGCAAAGAAGCTGAGTTAAAGCCAAACTCATAAAACAAATGTACAGACAGAATTTACTCTCACTTTACAGAGAAGGTTTTTGGTCTTCAACCATAAGTTAGTTGAAGGTTTCGCCAGGTGTTTCCACAAATGATATGTAGTACATGTAATTGTGGATGCATTGTTGCACTAAAGAAAACAGATTTTCAGCTTTTAGCCCACCCTTTCAGATGTGAATGTGTGTAGCTTTTAGGAGCTGGGAACTACCCTAACAAGGCAGCTCTGTCAAAGCACCGAACGGCAGCAAGGACGCAGTCAGCAAACACGAAACCCCAAAAGACAGAACAGTGAGACAGAAGCATAAAGCAACAAGTCAGCAAGATTTCTGTATCTATTTGGGTCACAAAAAAATTGCCCCATGCTTTGCATAACTTTTCAGTTAAGCAAATTTTACCTCTTAACTATACCTAGGCACTGTCCCCCTCCCTCTCTCCCCATCTGTTTTTAAACAAGTTTTAACAATTCAGTGAAAAATTCAGAAAACACCAACAGTGCAACTGGCAAAGATCTGATCTTACTGGAGCTGTTCTGATCGGCTGAGTTCCAGGGGATCATTTCACATAGACTTGCTTCACCTGCACTTCAAGTGGACCAAAAGAAATCAGTAAAAAAAAATTCTTTCCTATTAAAAAATGCTTAACAGTTTTAGGTTGTGCTCGAAGATTAAAACTGCCACTAATGTCTCTGGTTTCAGTTGTCTCCAGTCAAACAGATGAATGAACTGACAGCAAGAAGAGGACCTCACCTCTGGAACGTAACTAACAGAGAAGGTGGAACAGAGCAAACCTGCATTCAGCTGCAGCAAATTCTAAAATTTCACTGTCTGCACTATTTCCTTCTCCATAATTACTGCTTCTTGTGTTAGACTAATGAAGAATCAGAACTCGGGTTTTGTTACGAGTTGTTTCCCCTCCCCTCTTTAAGCTGGACAAAGGACCACTGTTTAAGTAAGTCTGTTCATCTGCAGTTCTAAAAAAGAATAAGAATATAGTCAATTCAAGTGTCTTATTTTAGTGTTATTACACACAGCCATCAGAAACTGCATCAAATATCTACATGTTTATAAATAAAAAGCAGTGATCATTTCTAGTGAATATAAAGATGTTGGAAATATTTATGTTGCAATGTAAGCACTCACTGTACCTTTCCCATCGCTGCCGCCTAGCACATCAAAGAGAAGAGTTTAATGCCACCTTTAAAGATTTCCAAGTGATTGAAATCTGCATTGCACGACATTAATGACCACCTGCATTACATTAGTGTTACTATTTACACATATAAGTAATTCTTAGCACAGGTACTGAGTCAGAAGGGAAAAACACAAGCTCATATAATTTAATGAGAACCAAATAAATATATCTTGGTCTTCAAGTGACCTATTCTGCAGCCAGAAAAAGGAATTCCAAGAAAAATTATCCAATGCTAAAAAAGGTTTATAGCATCATGCTCCTGTAATCCATCAGGAATCAGGAACTATGTGTATCAGTAATTCTGACAGTGTTCCCTTACAAAGAGTTAAAAGAGAACTCTAAACCTTTCTGCATTTGTGTGGATTGAGTGATTATTGACTGATGACAGCAAACAAAATGCAGGCAGAGCTGTTCAGGGAGTACAAGTTGGGACTATTTGCTCACTTTTGTTCATTTCATCTTTGAACAGGCAACTTCCTCACCTGTCACATATTTGACTTTGCTGAGGAAACACTGGGGAGACTCTTCTGGGGAAAGCAATTGCTTTGAAAAGAGCAGACATCGGAATTACAGTAATTAGATCTGGAAAGAAGGTATAAAAATGTCCTTGCAGTTAAACAGGCAGCAATGAAATTGCCTCAAAATTTGACTTGACAGCTTATTTTTAAGGTGAGCACTTCTACTGCTGTTATTTGAAATGAGTTGTCTTTGTCAGATAAGTTATTTGCAATCATGTAATTGAACTCCAGTGACATTTTAGGAGTAAACTAAAAGCCCCCATGATATTAATTTTGCAATAAGGAATATCAACATTCAGCTAGTGAGAAATACATGTCAATTTACATCTTCTCTTAGTCTAAATAAAATAACTCTTTTATTTAGGCCAGTTTTCATATTTGTTCCTAATGCTGCAGGAGGATTTCTAGGATTACGTGACAGCACTGATTTTGCAGTAGCAAGGTTAAAATTCCATCCACTTTTCTTGCTTTTAACATTATCCACTAAAGCGTATTTAATATATAAACTTCCTCTACTTTTTATCAATCTTTTGTAAACCTTAGCTAACACATACTTTAAAGATAATACCTGAGTAAAATTTTTATACCAATATAAAATGTTTATGCTAATATGTTATCATTGCCTTTTCCTTTGCTAGATAACCTCAGCACAGTCAGTGATCAAAGCAAGAATACACTCAGTGACTTGAGGGTCCCTTTGTTTAAAAAAAAAAAAAAAAATCTTATTTCCTTCATCATGAAGTTATTTTCTTTCAAAATTTAGTTATACCTACATCCCTTTATGAATAGATAATATGATCCCCAAAGCTCACTTAATTGTTAAAACACATCTGCTTTACTCAGACAGGAAAACATTTAAGGAAAAAAAAAGTTCATTACACTGGTAAGATGAAAAGAGACCAAATCTTCCAATTCAATATGTGAAATCAGAAATACTTCTCCCTAGGTTATTTTACTTCTAGTTATGTTGCTGAAGTGTCTGGAATAGCAAATACAGAGAAGTTTTGCTTTACTTACATTCATTCTATCATGTCTTTAATCTGCAAATGTCACAATAAAATTATTTTAGGTAGCCATATGAAATCATGCACCTAATTATCAGCTGTGCTTCTATTATCCCAAGAGAGACTCTCCTTTTTCCAGGTTGGTACTAATTTATTTTTAAGACAGAAAAAGAATTAACAATAAGAAAAATTAATTAAGAGAATTTGATAAAATAATATACAAGGCAAAAAAAACCCCAAAACATCACAGCTTTAGATTCTCTCTGGCTATGGCAATATACCAAAAGCAAACAAAAGTCTTCAATAAAGCACAAAGCATAATTCCCTCTTTGCAGCCTGTATGATTTTTAATAAAGATGAAGACAATATTGAGAATCAGTGCACTGACAGACAATGCTTGCTTTCCCACAGCCTATCTGCTACTTACAGTGGCTTTCCTGAAACAGATTTAAACAAAAGTAAACAGGAGCTGGAAAACTTGGAAGTTCTCTTACCATCTGACAAGTCAATTAGCCCGAGGTAGTGCAAAAGTTTCAGAGAGGAACACACCACCACCACAATCCCTAAAGTCTGGAGTCCCTCCGACTCGCCTTTAGTCCACATCCTTTAAGGCACCACACAGATACCTACTGGTGTGCCTGCAAACAACTGGCAGACATCTAAAGCTGAGAAATCCTCCGTTTGAGGCTTTTCTCCTGCTGCTCAGCTAAGTGTACCGCACATTTCCCTCTCCCCCTCTCTCATTCTCACACTCCCTCCCTTTTTCAACCCCTCTCCCTATGTCTAGTTCTCCTCTTCCCTCCCCACTTGCTTTTTTTCCTTTTTTTTTTTTAAACATGCAAGAAATTTCCACATTTAACAGTAATCTATGGTTTTATTTCCTTTCACTTCAGGGTAATTCTCTCAAGAGTTCACTCTGCCCCTGGACAACTTAGCACTGTGTTGCCAACCTCAGCAACATCTCACCCAATTTCTCTTCTTTTTTTTTTCTTTTTAAGGTATCCGTGATAACAGTCAATTTTTGCATTTGGGATTTTCGATTTTCTCAGTAACGCTGCCAATGCAGATGCTTTTTGCCAATGCCGATGCTTTTTGCCAATGCCTCTTCTATGCTGCCTAAGAGAATATGGCACATCATAGGGGAGGAAAGGAAAGGTCTTTCCCTTTCTTAATTCTTCTCCCCCTCGACATGCTGGCATATACATAAATGCACTTCCTACATACCCGCACAGAGCCCAGGACCTACACGGCAACTGTTCGTAAGCAACAACCCCAAACTGTTCCTCTGGGTTAGCTGCGAGACAGCAAAGAGTGCATTTTGCTGGCATTTAACATTTACCCAGACATCAGTGTGGACCAGCGCTGGCCTGGAAGAAGCGTCCTTTGCCGGCAGCTAAGGCAGACAGATAGATGCACTTTACACTTGCTCATCTTTGCAGTATCTCACCAGGCTGCTGGCATGGGGTAGCACTGCAGGTTGCTCTCAAGTTAAGCCAATTATGTATTTCTCCACTAGCACCACAGACGAGCAAACACTTGGCAGATTGAGTGTTTTATCAGGATGGCAGGTGCAAGACTGCAACACCAGTAAAAGCCAGATTTTTCAAGCATGCTTTTAGTGGAAGATGCTGGTACACCCCATGTGAGATGTTCAGGAGAACAGAGATAGTCAATGTCTTATTTTCCAGGACTTGGGGGCTGTCATTTTCCCCACACTGTGCCCACACTCCCACCCCGCTCCAGGCAAGTGGTAGCTCCCTGTCCCCACAGTCCCAAACGAGCAGAGCGGGCTGGCTTTCACCCACCACACTGCTCCCATACCTCTCCTGATGCTGCCTCTGCCTTAAACTACTGCTGAACAGTAACATCAGGTGCAGAACCTCAAAGGGATTTTGTCTATCACATTAACTGAGTAACACACTTGAATTACTTAGAGATGTTCATATTAGGGCCAGGTTGGAGGTGCAGAGTGCTCACGCACACTCGAGTGATCAAGTCACCAAGTAATGAATGCTTTAATTGAATTTGAGCTTTGTTTCTGTATGCAGGTGGCCAAGGAAGAGATCACACTTGCAAATGTGTTATTCATGAGGGTTTTCTGTCATTGGCATCTACCTATCCAGAGCTCAGTGGTGCGATATCAAAGCCACTTCTACTGATGAATACTGCAGACCAAAGGATTATTTTTTTTTTTTGGTACTCTGTAGCATCTGCCACATTAGGTTTTCATTGCCCTGGCTGTATGACTGGCTGTGATGCCACATTATGGTTCATATTTCCCAGATTAACACACTCGGCTTTAAAACTACCAAGGAACTGAAATCACTGCACCCTCAAATCTCTCCCAGACAAGGAGAGAATTTGAAGGAGAAACGTGTGACAAACAGACCTCAAAACATTTTAATAATTTCTTGGTTTATCATGTCCCGTTTGCCTTAAAAAACACCAAACACTACTACCACAAAAAAAAAAAAAACCCAACCCAAAACCAAAAAAACCAAACCAAACAAAAACCAAACCAAACAAACAAAACCCCCTCTCCCCAAAAACAAAAAACACAACACAAAACAACCCAATCAACAAAAAAAAAATCCCCTGACATTAAATTTGGCCAGGCACATTGACCACAAAAATAACCAGACTCCTTTCTATCTATAGAAGAGATGGTTGACAGCTTTACCAGCTGCCTGGTAGACTTCGCACTGTTTACTGAGACTCCCAAGTTAATAGATCTTAAAGACTGCAGAGAATGAAAGAGCCCACCTTACTCACCCACTCACTCCCTTGCAGATACATCAGATCACAAAGTTTCTTTGTGATGCATGAACCTCCTGAACCTACAACTTATCACAAAAAAAAAAAAAAGCAATACTAAAAAATGATGATGTGATGAGCAATGAAACACAAAATGCCAGGCACCCTACCGGCATGCTGTGCAATTCTACAGTTGTCCCACCATAGCATCCCACCTTTGCATCTTCTAAAGCCCTGCAGCAGCACCGGGCTGGGCATGACTAACTGGTAGCTCTGTTGTTTCTGTTACTGCAATTTATACCAAGTCTAACATTTTTGATTCTTTAGGTGTTTCTAATATAAGCAACTGCAAAATAACATTTGTGTTTGGCCCCTAGAATCCTTGTTGCATGAAGACGTCACGCATGCCAGAAGCTCAGAATCCATTAGACAGTAGATCTAATACTGTCAAAGCCAAATTCATTATTTTTGTGAGATGAGTTTTTAAGCAGGTTTGGAGGGAATGCTGAAGGAGAATTTTTCCATTCAGGACCTTCAGGCTGGTTTGGGATCACCTTGAAGCCAGCAGTTCTTCCTGGATGCTGTTTCTTCTCCCTCATTTCCCAAAACTTCCCTCCTTCTAGTCATTAAAATCATTCCTCACCTGCTTGTTACTCCTCAGAGAATGAGGATTCCTTACGTTACAGATGTATGCTAACTCCTTGTGAAAATTGCTGCCAGTTGCCTGAGACAGAGAGCATCAGGCCCCTCCATCCACCCAGCTTTGAAGCCACATACTGAGCTACCATTACAGCCTACAATTAATTAAAGCAAATCAGGTTTCTGCTGCTATTTAAATATTCAACCAATCAGGAGTGACTGACTAGAGGGTTGGCTACAGACGCCTTGTGGGAGGCAAATCCTACGGACCAAAATATTCATCTGTGTTTTCCCCACTCTAAGAACTAATTAAAGTAAAAGAGAGCATCTTTCCTCAAAAGCTTACTCTCCCAGCTTGGCCTGTTAGTTACAGCAACACTTGTCCTTTACTGAGAGAAACTGGTTCTGTGATTTAAACGAAAGAAAGGCTACTCAGTTTAGCTCTCCTATAGAAATCTGCGAAGAAATAGAGGATGATCAACTCTTAACAAGAGGCAGAAACAGTAATCATGAGTTTATGAGGTGTTTTGACTCACTCCCAGAGTGATGAGGAAAAACACAAGCCAATGAAACACAAACAATGGGATTCAAAATTTTTGAGTTCTACAGTATAAATATTGTACAGCCTAAGAAACTTTCTGCAGATCTGCAGCTGCTTTTGGATCGATGCTTCCCAAACACTCGTAAATCTGCTGCAAAATACATACCGTTATCCTCAGAGAGGGCAGCTCATGGGACTAAATGATTTTAACTAGAATCACCCATAGAATAAATAGCACAGATTGAAGCGCCTGGTTTTCTATTGTAGCCTGGAAGAACATTTTCCTAGCTACATACAGCCAAGGTTAAGCTCACCAGTGAAGCAATAAGCGTTATTTTTGCCAAATCCTAAAAAAAAAAAAAGCAATGTAAACAGCCAAATGTTTAAAATACCAGATGTCTTGATAATAGAGATAGATGTTCGTGCTAATGCCTAGCCTACATATCTCTCACATGCAGCAGAAGAGGTTGAATGCCTCAATTAACTGTGAAAAAGGTTTATGCTTGGTATGCGCAATGTGTGCCCTCTGGGAACACAAGTAGGAACTTTATAAAGATCAATCAAAATAGCATGTAATGAAAAGGATTTTTTGGTAACAAAAGAACTGCTATGATGAATCATATCAATGATTTATGTAATCTATAATCAGCTCTTAAAATTGGTTGTGGGAAAACCACATCACATGAAGGTGCAAAAGTCACAGCCAAATAGAATAACATTCCCCACAGCAGAAGCTTCTCCCAGTGACCAAGGTACCTGGAACACATTTACTCTTTCAAAGAGAAGGATTTATCTCCTCACTTTGTTTTAAACAAAGGCAGGATGACATGTTCTTATTACCCACACCTTTAAGAAAATTCCAGTGGTATTCTATGATTAGCCTGGTATAAAACCCTGAATATTAAATTTTTGTCATTTTGATTGAATATTCCTTTGCTCTTGTGTTATGATAAAGAATAAACAGGAACAACTGATTGATTCTTCTTGTACAGTTCATTATTTCAAATATCGCTAGAACACCTCTGTTTATGGATCTTCTGATACTTAGCAGTCCTAACAGTCTTCTCACATGGCTATTGTCCATAAATCTATTTTCATTGCAGGTCTCTGAAGCCCTTCCATTTCTGTTGTATTTTAGAACTGGCATAATGAGATCATTCACAGTATTGCAGGTGGCTACAGCATCGAAAGTATGAAATTACTTTTCCATCCATCTTTATCCAATATGATTTCTTTTGTGCGTGCATAAAGTTAGTGGGTTTTATTGCTATTTTCTTTTTAAGCTAAGCAAACCAAAATGAAAACTTTCTTATGAGTGACTTCAACTAACCTAGTCCCAAGCAATGATATGAACTGCTTAAATTGCAGCTGCCCATGAGCTTGCCTTGGTCAAGAGTCTTGATCTGCCCTGCTCACCACAGGTGGTTAAGTCCCTTTGGTGCTTCTCAGATTTCTCCAGATCTGACTAGCCCTAAGTAATCTGTGCCATCTGCAAATTGTGTGGAGAGAAAACCATCGACTGGTAACTGCTAACTACAATTTCAAAACAATTATGTTACAAGGAAATTAGCAAATCTGATACTTCAGTAATTGATGGTTTAGGGCCCCCATCTAAAGTACAAGCAATCTCTGTTAAACTAATAGCCATTTGGCAACAATAAGCTCAGGTCCCTTCCCATTTGCACCACTACAATTCCATCCTGACCCTTCTGACTGCAAATTAATTTGGCATCTTATCACACTTGTGTTTCCCAGCAGTTATTCAGCAACTAGGAATGTTTTTGTAAGCCCTAGCTAATTACCAGTTATTTTTGTCACTAGAGACACATTCGGTATAATGACAGGTGAACCCCAAATGTCTCATTAATTGGTTTGGGTAATACAGAAATTTGGGTGTTTTTCTATTAGCGCTGCACAGGGAGCTGGGAATAAGGAGCTCAGTTCTTCAGCCTGCTATTTCCTTGCTGTGTGAGTGCAGGTAAGTAACCAGAAGATGAACCCTTGTCCTGATATAATATGAATTGTTCTTCTATGACAAAACCAGCTATACTTCCATCAAAAATTTCCCCCTTAGTTCAGTTCTTCCGATTCATGTGAAGGAGCTCCTATCTTTGTTCTATCAACGTCTCCCACCTTGCTGGCCATGGTATGATGTTGTTGGGCCTGAAGACGCATGCACAACTTATGCAGGAAGCAGGAGGACTCCACACATTCTTCCCCTTTAAGAGGACTGTCTTGAGCTAGCAACTTCCAGCCTTCTGTGAGCCTATTAGTACAACTCACCTCACCGACTTTGAGAAAATGCAGGAATATCTTTGAGAGATTCCAAAAGTCCAGTACATCATTACTGACTTTTTCTAGGCCAGTTGGAGGCACAGATAAGCACATCCTACCTTGAAGCTACCACAAATTGCTGAATGGTGGACTTCGCTTTACTCTGGACCTCATGATGGCAAAAGCTGATGAGTGTAAACGACGCACACACAGATCAAAGTTAAAGCAAGCTCCCTATCAAGCTACAGATCATGAGATCAGCAACTACTGAAGAAACCGTGTAATCTTTAAGGTCTAATATGAACCACCGTTTACATGCACATAGTCTGGAACTGGATAGTATACAATTGAGGCAATATATAATTAATGAAAGGGTAGTAATAACCTCTCCCTATTATTAAATACCATTGACAGGAATTCAGACAGGCTCTATTACACTTTTCCCTTCTATTTAACTGGTTTTTACCTGTTTCTCTCTATGTCTTTATTTGTAAACCAACATCGTTGCAACATAGCCACAGCATCAAAACCAAAACCAGCAGCCTCCTCTAAGGTTACAGGCGACTGTCAGACTTGCAGAAGTGCAATGGCTGCTCTCAGGACTGATCCAAGGATGTTCTCCAGCACCAAACTTCCTCTTTTTTTAGTGCTGCTGTTTAGGCCAGATGAACTGCTAGCAACTGCTTAATAATAAGCTCAGCTGCATTAGGAGGGGAGACAGGGAAAGGCTGGAGGACTTTTCTGATTGTCCTACTTTTTAAGCAGACAACAAAAGTTGAGGAGGACACATGCTGCGAGGGAAGGAAGAGTACGGGAAAGGAAGTGAAAAGCTAAAAGAAGAAACAGCACAAGAGGGTATTTCAAGTCTGAAATAAGGAACACTGAACAAGGGGACGTAATGCAAAGACCAGATCTGTAAGAGACTGGGATGGGGCCACGTGCAACCTGAAACTGTGCACAAAAATAAAAAACCTGAAGTTTCAATTATACTGGAGGTTCATTCCTCACAGGGAAAATGGCATGGCACGAGTCCATGCAGCCAGCCTGTGCTGAGCCCCACATCCAGCTGAGCATTATCCCTGGAACCCATACATGGAGGTGAGCACTCTTCTCATCAGCAAATATGCGTAACTGATGGCAGTGAAGAGCAGCCAAAAGAAGCTGTCAAAAACCACAATCGCCAGAACAGAGATGTGCTTTGCAGCGGCATTTTCTTGCTGACTGGACTTCTGCCACAAGCAAGAGGAGACACGACCCCTCGCTTGTGGCACTAGGTGACAACTGCTTCCAGAACCTGAACAGCAGACAGGCAATAAAGCTGAAAGCCTCTTCTATTAAGTCAGGCTGCAGTAACTTTCTCATCATAGGTGGATTTCCCACATATTATATATTTCCCGCAGGTATCAGCTTGTCACAGCTTCATTCCCAGTTTTAATAAAAGTCATGATTAACAATGCAGAATCTCTGCTCTCAGATTTTTTTCCTAATGGGCTTTGTTTTTCCAGAGTCATACTGAATTAGGTATATGAGAATGACAATTAACAGGTAGGGGGGTTTCCCCTCCCAAAGACTTAAAAGTTCATAAATTTACATTACAGAAAACTGATGCAGGATGAATCACAGTTTAAAAACTAAACTTGCTTAATATCAATCATACCCAGTTATTTGACATAACTGCATTTATTATTTATAGTTGGTACAATGACAAGTATCTTACCTTTCCAACGCATGTCAACTTGCTAATCACTCCTAAGATGCTGCTTCCGACCAGATCTTTTGCATATTCCAACATTATGGATAAAGAAAAAACCCCTGAGGGGTAAAACCATCCGGCACCACATATGCTTTACTACTCTCACACTCCTCTCGCTGATGGATCTTCTCTTGACATCAATCAGAGCAAGAGAATAGGTATCTGGTTGTCATTAAAATTACGTGGATCTACTGGTGTCTCCAGGCACTTCATAATTTTCCAGAAGCGTTAGCTGGAAGGAACACCAGATATCACCCACTCCAACCTGCCGCCCAGAGTAAGAACGGCCTCACTGCCAGTACAGCACTTGCCAGACTAGTCAAGACTTTAAGACCTCCAAGGATAGCAAGCCCACCACCTCTGAGACAGCTGCTCACTCTCCTAGGGAAGAGGTTTCCCCTAATATTCAATCCAAACCTCTAAAGCTGCCACTTGGAGCCACTGCCTCTCTGTTATAACAATACGTATCTTTCAATAGTGCTTGCACTAGGTCACCTGTAAGCCACAAGCCTCCACCAAGCTGTCTAGCTTTTTTTTTTGCCCATGGGAAAAAACATAGAGACTGCTCTTTGCAAGGCAGCATTCAAAGCCAACGATTCTGGGTGCGTTCTTTAGAGAAAGTCCTTGAATATGGGGGCCAAGCCATTTTCCTGCAGTTCGTTTTGCTCCATTGCTGCCATCCAAAACCTTCCAATTATCCCCAGAAGGGCTACACTACAGGCCAACAGCACGGGCCCTTCCCTATCTCATCAAAGCGCTTTCAAGTAAGATGCAAAGAGTTTAGCTTCCTAAATTAGCGGGCCAGTCATAAAGTTATCTATTATTTCAAAGGTCAGACTGTAAAGTGCACAGATAGGAGCACTTTCTGAGAGGGAAACATCAAGGCTATCTTCCAATGCGGTCTAATCAGCAAGCAAGGAAAGGGCTGGTTTGGACTGTAGCTCTGAGGGTTGCACGTCTGATGAAGACTAGGATTAGAAATATCAGGTGCTGTAAAATACATTTTAGCAATGTTGCACACATTGCCTGGCTACTCAAGACTTCTTATGTGATTCAGCCCATAAGAACACACAGTGACAGGAGGGTGGCTCTGCACCTTTAAGATCAGTGGGATTCTGCACTGGTCTTGAAGGCAATAGAATCCAAGTAATCATGAAAAGACAGTAAAGAAATTAAAGTTTCTGAAACTCAGAGAGGTTTGTAGGAACAGTTGCAAATTTGGAGAAGGAAGAAGAATGCCAGGAAGCCTGGCCCTCACAAGCAGTTTGCATCCCTCTTGAAAAGCTACAGAACTGCACTGAGTATCCTAAGATAAATCTCTGCTGGCGACACCTGTGCCAAGCAGATAAACAGAAACACATTACTTCGTTTCATTAAAGGTCTATGTAGTTATTTAAGGAGTGTACTACAAAAATATGATTACATTTCCCATCACTCCATTATGGTAACACATGTAATTTAGTCAGCCGTAGTCATCACATCACATCTCCGATCAAGACGTGGTCTTCTTCCCCCTTACTACTTGTTTCCCTTTATTTTTAAGTAGTGAACTGAAGAATCAGCCCGTTTAGTGCATTTTTTCCTCATGCTCTAATGGAACATTAAACTCTGCTCCTATTTTTGCATGAGAATTATGCAAAATATTGCCCAGTACAGATCCTCTCATACATTTTCCTCGGCTACAATATATGCATTACAGCGTTAAGCACTGAACAACACTCTCCACTTGAAGAATACTGTTCCTTTGCCTGTTATATTAAACAATATTTTCTCACCACTTTTCATGCTGTTCTGGATTTTTTCTTTTAAGTGGCCTCAAGCAATGAATGCATGACACTGTTTTCTAATATATTTCTTTCTCTTACTAATCTATTGTATGAGGAAATACCTTTAAATATTCTTGTTGACTCTTTAATAGAATCTCATCTTCATTGTACCGTCTATGCATTACTTGCACTAAAGTTTTCATTTTATCTTCTGTAATTTATATTCTTGTTCTCCCCTCAGCTTGAAAGATTTAATTTAATTAGTTATTTGCATAATTATTCTGCAAAAGATAGTGCCACAAAAATAAAGTTACTACTAGGAGATCAGAGTAATAAATTCATAAAGGAATTATGAAACTGTACGGAACTAATAATGTTTTAGATACATCACAGTGAATTATGAAACAGTATAAAACTATTTTAGATACATCATAGTCTCAAATCAAACCATCACAAAAATGTTTGGAAAATTGGGCCAAGTAGGAAAACTCAGCAATTAATGCCCTGCAATGAAACAGAAACCAAGGACAAGAAGGTCAATTTATAAAGCCAATGTCTGAAGTTTCACTTTCTAAGGAAGTAATATCAAGTTTGTAGAATACAACATAGACAACTAAAAAAACCCACACAATTTATTCTGGAATTCTAAATACACAGAAAGCTGAAGAACTTGCAGAGGGCTCTGAAAAGGGGGCTGGTTTTGCTTCTGCCTCCAACTATTAGATGCATACAGCAGCTTCATGTAATTTGCACTCAGTGTAGCGTTGGCTCTTCTGTACAGGGGTCAGCTCTCGAGAGCTTACCAGACTGCCTCTGATTTATGAATTATGGCTTAACTGCTCCTCTAGTGGCACCACTACTTAAATTCTGCTTCTGGGCACAGCACAGACAGGCTGACATTCATGGAAAATGAAGGTCTGACCAACAAAGCACTTGAAGAGCTGTAAAGCGAGCACACGTGACAGAAACTGTACTTAGGATGTTAAAGCTAAGCAGTAGCCCTAGATAATCAACCTCCTTCAATCCTTTTCCCTCATGTGTATCTAAAAATATTTCATTACCAATCAAGCTGGACACTGGTGATGGAGCCAGCATTCTACTCACTCCCACATTGCTGCTACCAGTCACAGAGCAGAGAACAACATGGCAACAGCATATACCATCTGTACCGGGGAACTGCAAGGACAAGGGAAAAAGAGTCAACCTTAGAGATAACCCCTGCAAGAAAATCAGGAAGTAAAGTAAAATGCTGAAAGTACATCAAGAGATATGAGATGCATGGAAAAAAGCAGTAAGGACAATGAAGGTGGCAGGGGTTTTCTGCAAGCAGATTTACATTCAGAATTTAAGCTGAAATTCAAGGGCAAAAGCAAACTGAAGTAGATTTATGACTATAATGTCAGATCTGGCAAAGGGCAGCACAGGCTAAAGAATGATTTGTACACGGTGCATCCCAGGTCTGTAAATATTTATATTTGGGGCTCACTATGTATCAGACACACTTCAGCAGTTAAAATACTCCCCCAGTGATCCACAATCCTCTTGAATAACTAGATGTATTACAGTTGCATTGCCATGGTTGAAGATGGTATCAGAAGTGTAGCTGAGGGGAAAGAAAGGTGAATTTCTTCAAAGTCCTCAACATGCATAACTCAAAGGCTAACTTTTTTCCAAGAAAGGATAAGACACTTGAGAGCCAGCTCCTGAGAGCAGGAAAGTTCATCTGCATGAAAGGGTTTGCTGGATCTTATTGCAGAGGCACTTATCCTCTGAAGCAAAAGAGCTGCTCATCTCTTGGGCTACTCCCAGTGTCAAACAGGATAAAACCAGGCTCGGGTAAAGAGGGACAGAGTTCAGTGCAGTTTAGAAGCACTGGACCTTGGGACTGGAGGGTTTCCTCTAATGCCTGCAGAAGAATGGCCACTACACAGGCTCCTACCACAGAGCTCTCCAGGGACAGCGACTATACGGCAGGACAACACTATAGTGCTGTGAGCCTGTGTGTGCCTACACACATATAAAAACTCATCACATGGTCATTTACACATATCATTTGTACTATGCCATTTCTTAACAGAAATCAAATACACAGCATGCGAGGTATGAAGATGAAAGACTAAATCCCATTGTGAATAGTCCTGGTCTAGTTCCAGTGTCAATCTAAATTTTGGTCAGCTCAAGCACAGGAAGATGACTGCTCCTCAGAACATTATTACCCACTATCCAAAGAGCTTTTTAAGGAAAAGTTGATTAAATACGTCCACATCAATTAAGTAGGTACTTTCATGATGTTCTGTAGTATTCATTGGAGATCTTAATAAACCGCTGTCTCTACTTAAATATTCCTGTCAATTTGCTTATTGGAACACATTCTAATTAAAGGAAAACAGCATGACAGAGGACACTACTTTCCCCTCCTTCCCTACAACTTAATTAAACTGCAACGTATTAATTGCAAGGTACATTCTTGTGAAAAAAGTGCAATGCCTAATTGCCATTATTAAACTAAACATCAGTTTGGATAAATCAGTGGATTCTTCACTGCTGTTCAAATGTATCATAGCTCAGGCCTAGGGGGTAATACATTTAGATGAAATGAAAGGGTATTTCAGTTGTCTGTGCTTAGAGCTCTTTCAGGCAAAGAACAAACCCAAAATCTAGCAGCAATGCCAAATTATGTCCGGAGGTATTGGAGATGATAGTTTAGTTAATCTAAAACACAAAACACTCTTCAGTACATTGAAAAATCCTTGGCTGGAGCTTTCTATATCCTTAAGCATTTTCCATTCACAGTGAATAGCTAATTACGATTAACTCTTTTTGTTAATCATCAGGAAAGCATGCACTATAATAAACTTATTTTCATATAAGATTTATTAACCAGCTGAAGCTTAAAAATTCTGAACAAAACTATTGCTAGGAATTCTAGACCTATATCTCTAGGTGTATCTCTGCCATTTCCAGAGACAAAAAAAGATGGCAGAACATCCAAGCACTGAATGAGGAAGTACTGAGCAGTATCACATTTCCAGCTGGCCTTGAAAATTGAAGGATGCTTCTCTGCTGAAAAAGATGTGGGAAATGAAGGCAGGCAGAAGTTCTCCCAATTCCAGCAGACCACAAAATCATCCTGCCAGTTTAGGCTTCCTAGAGAGAACTAGAGCATTTCGGTGATGTAAATTTAACAGTTCAAGCAACGATATGAAGGTTTAAGTTTGCTTGAGGGAAGCTAGATGATCTATGTTGAGAAAACGCCCTGTTTTCCACCCTCCCTTACCACCATTTTACGTAATATTCAGTTATCAAAATGCAGCCTTTACAGACACACCACCATCTACAACTGAATAGGAACAGAGGCTCAGAAGGCACGATTAGCATCTTTCTGCACAGTTTCACCATTTCAGCTGTATCAGCTACTTAGAATCTGTTTTCAGATTACAAACAAATACACACTTGTATCTTAAGGCATCATGGAAAAACCCATACATCGTGATTACTTTTTTTTTTTGTGAAAAATACATAAATATATTCATGAATATGTTAAGCTTTGTGAGCCTGAACGCTGCAAGACTCTCAAATCATCGAATTCCACAAAGTACACTAATCCTGATTCAGTTGTTAGGTCCAATATCATCAAAACAGGAACGTGGAAAAACACTATATTTCACACCTAAGCACACAGGCAAATTGGCATGGATTCTGCTAAATAATTGATCTGAACAGGGAGGAATTTTCTAGTGTCTAGTCTGTTGCCCAGATCGCAAAGCTACCATCTTTTGTGCTAACATGTACAAAAATTTGATTCCTGTTTAGTTCTCCTGAATACCAAGTAGGTAGTCTGTAGCTGTTAGAATACAAGCACCAGCAAGCATTGATATTGAGATTTCTTTAGACGTCGGTATAAACTATTTTCCAGAGTGATATATATATATATCTCTTCCCGAACAATGAAAGAGTGCCTGGAGAGTCAGTTAAGAGAGAAATAGCATCATCTCAAACAACATCATCTCAAATCTACTAAAAATTTCACTGCTATAACTCTACAAAGAGAAGGTAAAGTTAGCATATTTATTCAATACATTCAGTTCAGTTTCTACAGTAATTGTTCTCGGAGGGGGCATTAGACAGCGCATAGACTTGAAAATGCCATACAACAGCCTTAAACTTTAAGTGTCAGCTGAGGATTCTGGTTATCGCTTGTTTATGGTGATGTTAACTGCACAGACACTCGATTGACTTTAATGGCACAATGTCATTTCAGGCTTTGCTTTGGTCTCTGCTACAACTCCAAAGCACAGAGACAAGGGAATTAACTGTGCCACTAAAGCCGAACCAACAAATCTTAAACAGGGGTTTTACTTAAAAGAAAAGCTGTGCCATACACAGATGAAGGACTGCTCCTTGCATTGTAATGAATTGTTAAAGCCAAGCCTTCACAGGAGCAGTTTCTTCAATACCTCTCTCCCTCGGTGGGCTGAAAGGAAAGGATGCAGACTCCCCTGCTCATAGCCAGGCAGCAGCAGAGCAGGATAAACTCCTCATGCTTTGTTATCACAGACATACACAAATGAATCATAAGGGCATGAGAGGCCCGACTGCGACTTGGCAAGGGCTGGTTGCAGATACACTAGAACTGTCAATATGACCTGGATGGGAGCTACATGAAGTCTTTTTCTGCCTAACTGTCCATGAACCCCCTATACTAGTAGTTTGGCTTTGGGGGCAGTGCTCTATTTCTGTCCTATTTATTTTTATCTTGGGCACCTCTAAGTCAACACCGCTTTGATACTGGAATTAACATTTTCTCTTTGATGTGCAGACTTGGTTAGCTGAAGTCTTGTTCTGCATCACTGCCATTATGGAACTCCTCAGTTACTGCTGGGTTATCACTCACATATTGCTTTAACACATTAACAGCATTTAAATAGCAAGGGCATCAGCCCTTGCTTGCTCCTAACAGGTAGTCACAAAAAGAGAAAAAGTGGATGTTAGCCCCATACTTCAGAAACCTGGTTGCTCTGCTGGGGAGGAGTTGTGAAACCACGGCCAAGTCACAGACACCAAGATGTCCCAGTGTGTTTAGGGGCCCTGAAAGGAGGTGCACATCCACCCTGAGCTCTGTGCTTCGCTCCCCCTTTTGCAAACAGGCTAATGGCACTGCCTCAGAGGGCTCTTATGAGACTAAGTGTGCCAAGTGCTACAAAACACTAGGAAGTTATGGTATGGGGGCATTTAGAGATCTTGAAGCAGGGCTAATAAGGTGACACATGAGTAGAGGAAAAGTGAACGTAAACCATACAACACAACAAACTGAAGCCATGAAACATCCATAGGTATCAATGTAGGCATTAGCACAAGAAAATAACTCTATGTCACAAAATCTTAATAACCTCTTTATATGAATTTCAACATCTCAGAGCTTGGCAAATCACTGCCAATTTCCTCACGAGCAGCCAAGGACGCTTGTCTTCCAGGAAATTATTTGTGATAAGACTAGATTCCTTCCCCAGGTCTCCTTGGCATAATTTTGAAGGTTTCTTAAAAATAGTTCTGCCCTGCTCTTCTAGGATTTAGGAAATAAATATATTTTCAGCTCACTCCATTTCAAAGACTGTCCAAACCCCATAAAGGGGTCCCCTTTAGGCAGAGGTGCTCAGTAAGACATCATCTGCTGGGCACGTTGTGATACGGGTTTGCTGTGACTTTAGGGGAGGCATAGACCAACATTTCCGTTTTAATAAAGAAATCAGTAATAAAAGATGCCATCAGGGGACAGTAGTTCCAGTATTTAATCCAGGAATTAACAAGTTTCTGTAATTAGCCAATTAATTATCTTGAATCTAATTCATTAAGAGTTGCATATTCTCACTTCAATCATTTCTCCTCCTGGCCTCCTCTTTCCAACTAATTCTAACTGCAAAAAAGGTGGGAAAGGTAAGACCCAGCAAGAGATATCTAGTTCAACTGCTATGCAGTCTCCAAGAACACTCCAAAGCCAACCCACACTGCGCGGTCATCCCCACTCCAAGGAAAACTGGAGACTCAGAAATTGGCAGGTTTGCCCAGGGCCAGCTGCCATTACAGAAAACAGGGATAATTCTCAGTAGCAATCTGAATATGATATTGAACTATTGATGAACCAACCCAGGCCAAGGCAACACCTGGCAGCACAAACCTCTGTGCAGGGTAACCCTCGTGTATCAAAACGTTCAGGATGCACTGCCTAGAGATGTCTCAAAAACCTTCTCCAAGACCCTGCTCTGCCAACACAACATATGCTCAGTACTTAGCAAAAATCAGCAAAGACAAAGGGACAGGAAACCTTAACTCTCAACTTCCTATCTGCCTGCCACTGGGTCCAAACTCAAACATTAAAGCCTGATGTTTTCAAAGGGTGTAAGGAGAGCAGCACTTCAGCTCTGCCTGAAAACCAGCCTTCAGCTCTGCCTGAAAACCATCGAAGGAGAGGGAGTGCTGAATCCCCTTTCACAGCAATTTTTTTTTCCAAGTTATCAGCTCAGCTCTCTGCCTCCTTGCTTTCTTAGCATTTAAGAGAAGGAAAACCACAAAATGCTGGGTTTGCTTTCATTTCTGCTTATAAATCAAGCCACAAAATCTATCTTAGCCTCTATCTGTTAATTAAGAAAACATTCACTGGCTGTATTCTGAACAGGCACTGCAATTCGGTATTCTTTACTATAGGATTATTTCTTGAGAAGGAAAGCTGACACAAAGGCCTCCATTTCCCAGCTACAACAAAATGGAAATAAGTCCTGAGAATCTCCCTTTTGTAGTGAGTCCGCAGATTTTTTTTTCCAATTCTAGATTACACAGTTTGTAGACAATGTTACTTAAATGGGCTTTAAATTTATATACTGAATTAAAATTTAGCAAATCACTAAGAAATGGGAGAAAGTGTCCACATAACCAGTGAAATAAATTGCTGCAAAAGTGAATTTAAAAAGGGCAAATTCTGCAGGCAGAAATTCATTTTATGTAAATACCAACCAGGAGAAAATTACTGCTACTATTATAGAGCTTTCACGTACAGTTTTGGCATATTTTATGAAGAAAGCTGTAGTAAGGAAATTGAGAGAAAGCAAGAGAACCTTTCCCAGAGCCCTGAAGGGAAGCCAGGGCCAGAGGTAAGGTTTCTTGAGTTTTGAAGCAGCTTAGCTTGGTATACTACCTTCATCCGCTGTCTCACCTGAACCCCGTAATTCAAATTATTCAGGCTCAGGTTTAAACACTGCTTTGCCTTCATTTTGTTCACTCTTAATTTTAATGCTGTTTTCAATTACTTGTCCACTAAAGTCTATTTTTCTTTTGTTCCTAAATCCATTCAAAAAATGTCTGAAGCTTTCACTATTCTTTGGCTGCTGTTGAACAGGTTTATCCTTTAGAAAGATTCAGAACAGAAGAGAGAAGAATGTGCAGGGGAGGAGGGAGGGGCACAAAAGATAGGAGGAAATAGTGAAAACTGGTTGATAAATCAAGACTAAAAAGGAAAGAAGAGAAACCTCTGATAAAAGCCAGTTTATCCATGCCATATGTGCCAGCCAAGTTTATGTCAATTATTCTTCTAATCCTAAATAGAGATGCCTGCCTTTGTTATGAGAAATATGTCAATTTACTGAACCAACTTCAGGAAAAATGTGTTTCAAAGTCAGAGAAAAAAAGTTAAAAATGAGGAGATAGCCTACCACAGCCTCAATAAGCAGCTCAAAAACCCAGGACAGATCTAAAGCATTTATCTATATCCAAATACTTTTGGAGGTAAGAGGAGCACAGGCTAATGTCAGGTACGCCTGGTTTAAATTCGCAGTTACCCAACAAGAGCAATTCTGCCACCCCTGCAGATGACAGTGTACATAGACAAAGGCAAAGCAGAGGCCAGCAGCAGGTTCTCCAGTAGGATTTTATTTCAAGGAGTAATTTCATAAACCCATTCGACATTCTCCTGAACAAAGATCCCTCTTGGACTCAAAACTGAGCAAGAAATGGGCAGGCTGCAGCTCATTAAAACTTACAGGCCAGTTCTTGAGGTCCTTTGCTTTTACTCAAGCAAATACCCATAAAACCATTTTGACTTTGCAGAGAAAAAAACCAGGACAATCATGGGGAAAACAAAACAAAGCAACCGACAGAAGTACTAAGGCTGTAGACTGTTGAAAGGCAAATAAACATTGAAGGAGAAAGCCATGTCATACTTGTATCTCATGGCTGAGCATTTTCTTTGTTGAGCTACTGCAAAACCCACAAGTTCTTCTCTGAACAATGAAAGGTTTAACCTCATTGGGAAGCTACTCTTTGAGTGAAAAAAAAGTAAAGAGAATTTGCAAATTCTATTTTCTCTTCAAAAGACTCTTTTGGACTGAACTGTGGTATAATACAGGAAAAGCACGTAAGTGGATTAGCAGTAATGATTCTTTTAGCAATAATGACAAGCAAATACTGCATTTGTGCTGAGAATTGTACCAACACACATCACCTAGAGCGCGGAGACCAAGCTCACTTCATTTCAGAGGAAGACTGAGACAGCTAACAGACACTTCAGCAGAATAAAGGGGCTGTCTTAAAAGACAAACTTTTGTACAAACTACTGGATATTATGTCTCCATTGTTTTTTTTCTACCCTTGGAAGGAGCAGCGAGGGCAGTCAGAGGGTGAAACCAACAGACGGAGAGCAGTAACCGTGCAGGGTGGGAAGCATGCTGAGCTGACCTTCGAGACAGCACAAGGTGCGCCTGTGCACAGGCTGAAGAGCATATTACCTCCCATCTCAAACACCCCGAGCGAATTTTCTAAACATTAACATATTGCCTAGGAGAGCTGTCATGCTTTGTACCAAAGGTACCAGACCACTCACACCTGTGGGGTTTAAAATGGCAGATTTGGAGGAAATTTGGCAAAACAACCCAAATGTACTTGTTGGGCACATCAGCAAGGTTTCTGTTGTCTGTTTGTCATTAAGTAAGAACATTAGAGGGAGGGAGGGAGGGAGAGAACACACACAACAGAAGGAATTTAAAAGTTACTTATACAGATAATCCAACTGGGTATTCTCAGCACTGTTACAAAAAAGTCTAAAAACTGGTCACTTTCTTTATATTGATTTGTAATTTCCTATCCTTATACATTGAGATGGAATAGTTACTTCTGCTCTGAAATCAACTACATCCATTCAATGCCAAAGTTCAATACCACATTCAGAAAAGAGTAAGTCCCGTTTGGGACAGAAGAAAAGAATTCTCTTGCCTTCATTCCTGAACCTGCATGCATTTTTGGGTACCACCAATAAAGCAGCAGCTTTAAACAGATTAAGTTATTTCCTTAAAATGAGTCAGACCTACTCTCCCAGGCCAGGTCCAGAAGTCCACATTTTAAGTGAAATTTATTCCACAGTACAGTGGTTTTCAGCACTGAATTTAAACTAGAGCCTCGGAAGCATGCTGTAAAATTATATACCTACCTATAAATTGTTTATTTTAAGCCACATTAATACTGCTTAAGCCATAGGAATTTTAAGCCCACTTTACATTAAGATGGACCCTTGCTTAATGCACTCTCTGTAGATACACAAATTTTAAGTCCCTTTCCAATAACATTTTTTGCTGGTACCATAATAGAGACCTTGGAAAGCCACACATAAGATGCCTGGATATTAAGCCATCAGGATTTTCTCAGTAATGCATAAGACAGAAAATTTTTATGCATCTCGGTTCTCAGAATTATGCTAGATCACTTTTCTAAGGTCATTTATAATCACCATCTGCAATGATAGCAATGCCTGCAGTGTTTCTCCTTCCTCTCGTGTTTTCCTAAACTATCCTAGGAAAAAAAAAAGTCCTCTTCCAAGAGAAGTTTCTTTCACCAGTACTCCTATGCAAATTCTTCATCAAATACTTCATCAGCTTTACACTAACCCATAAAACCATGAAAATCATTCTGGACTCTGAGTTACAATCAAGAACATAAAAAGGCAGGTTACAAATAGACAAGGGTGCTAATGTTTCTGAAGCGATGAGCTCCGAGGAAGTAATCTGAAATACTTACTTTCTCACTGCTCAGGAGAAAGCAACAATTTTCAATTGACACGGAGGTAAGTAAACTGTCACAATAAGGAAGCATTCACATGGTGGTCTATCCGGGAAACCACTCAAGGGCAGGCACTT
Source organism: Rhinoptilus africanus (assembly GCA_013400135.1). NCBI lineage: Eukaryota > Metazoa > Chordata > Aves > Charadriiformes > Glareolidae > Rhinoptilus > Rhinoptilus africanus. The sequence goes on from VXBO01011655.1 coordinate 648,291, forward strand.
TATTCAAATTTTTTGTTAATTATGTCCAGCATCAATACAAATGGACAATTAATTAACATGTATCTGGAAAGCAACACTCTTCCTTTTGCATAGAGTTTTTTGAAGTTCTACATAGAGAATAAAATAGCTGAAGCTGAAAAGCCCAGTATAGCAGATTTAATAACCTTCACTCAGATACATTATAAAGCTATTAAATGTCTGCCATTCAGGTAATTATTGGAGGTTTGCCGTATCTTTTACTGTCTCCAGGCCAAGATGTGAGGAAAAGAAGAGGGGGGAAAAAAAAACAGGAAGGAAACTTAATGGATCCAGCCAAAGAGCTTTTCTCAGTAATTATGCCTGATTGGAAAATTGTCTGCTTCAAAGAACAGAAACCTGAAGCTTTATTAGTAATGAGAGATCTCAAGTTTCTAATTAACTGAAAACAAAAGTACCACACATTTCACATCGTACGTTCTTGTCACACATAAACCCCTGTTTTCAAATTACTCTCCGAAGGACTAATTTGCGCATGGCGTGATGGAGAGGGGGATGGGGAATCTTAAAAGTAAAATAAAATAAGTCCAGTGCTTCAGGAAATACAGTTTGGCTGTCTAGAAATCAGACTGTTCAACTGACCAGCTACCTACCCTAAAGCTGCCCAAATTCAAGTGCAGATGTATACTACCTTTTATGCGTACCTTTATGTGAGAGGTAATAAATCCTCACTGTGAAGCAAACCAGGAAAACTAGTCTAATTCCATGTTTTTCTACACGAGTAATAAGCTGGAGCTGCATAAAATTTGGGAAGAAGCCTGCACAGCAGAAGGCAAACTCCTGTGCAGGTTATTTTCACGGGCACACTAATACCCATTCCCATTGTACCTCTGCAAGAGCATAAATGTCACCTTCTTTAAGGAACTATTCTGTTCTTACAGTTTCCCACTCTGTGTACTGGGAATAAGCACTGGAGTTTCCAGTTGAAGACAGAAGTCTCACAAGTGACAGACCTAGTGCAAACACCCACCACGTAAGAGTCTTGGCATACCAAAGCCCCATCCAGCAAAGAAAGTTATACCTACCACCCTTGATTTCTGTGCACCAGGAGCTATCTATCCCTCTCTTTCACCGAGGCTGACAAGGCAGAGCTGAAGGACAGGACCTGGAGGTCTCCACAGAACCAATCTACCTGGAAGACACCTGAACCCAGTGGAGACTGGACACCACATGCGCCTCAAACAGAACTATTTCCACGTACCTGCTTGTGAAATTCTGTACTCGGTTGTCAATTTGCATTTGTCAGCCTCAGTATCACCTTTAACTGAAACAACACTTCTGAACAGCAACAGTCCTTGCACCTATTCGCGTGATGTCCTAACTTGATCTAATTTCCAGTTTTTCATTTTCTTTGCCATTTTTGCAGGTTATTCGGACGCTGTCTGACAGCATGAGAAATGGCAGAAAAGATGTTGCTTTCTGCATGAAGTCATATCTACCAGGAAAACGTAAGTAATCTCACCAACAGGGAATTTAGAGGAAATAGAGGTAAATGCTTCATACTGAGCCGGGCTGCTCACTGTGTCCCAAGGGATGAGTTTAGCAATCATTAAGCACAGGAGAAATGTCCCACACTGCTTTCAATTAGTGACCTATGCTAATAGGCCAGGTACACATTTCAAAAAGTTTATCCTCTTGCAGGTGAGGCCACCTTCCTGTGGCATCTCCCTGCAGCCTGGTGTTACAGGACACACACGCTGCTCTGCTAGAGACACTGGTACTATTGGCACACCCATATGTAGTCAGCAGAGCCCTCCACAGCACTGCCCCCACACACCCTGCTGTGCTAGGCAGTTCCCATGGGGTTTCAAAAGATGCTACACCTACTCACTGATGATGCTGACAACAGAAACTGCTTGAAAATTGATGCCAGAGTCACTGAAGACTTGGAAGACAGAGACAATGCAAAGCACATGCCCTGTTGGACATGGAGCACAAAGCTGACACCACTTCTGAAGCAATACATTACACTTGTGCAGTAAAACAATACAAAAGAAGTGGTGTGAAAGAGCTGGCACCAAGATCACCCAAAGCTGGAACCACAACTGGATATCGATAACAAAGGGATAGACAACGCTGTTTCTAATCCCAAAAGGGGAGATACAGACATACTCCTGTCCCTTTAGAGCATCATAGAAAAAAAAAAACAAAAAACAAAAAAAATCAGGATGAGAAGACTGAACCCAAGACAGAGCATATGGGGTATACATGGACTTATCATAGATGAAAACAAGACTGTTGGTTTCTGCAAATCCATGCAAGGGAGTGGGGTATGTCAAAGACCAACTGAACATGACTGCATTTAGATTAGAAAATTGCACATGCATTTGAAATTCTGGGTAACATGAACAATTAAAATTGTTACTACAGCATTGGCTGGGGAAGGAAATAATGCAGAACTACATTTTCTAGAGCATTCAGAAGCAGCTGCTGTACGCATCGGCTCTTGTAACATGGCACTGAGAAGTAAACCTCCACAAGACTCCAGGGCTCCAAGTGATCACTGAAGGACACAATTCTTACACTGTTGAAACCTCGCTGAAATACCTATCAAAGTCTGGGCCAGGATATTTCCATGCTTGATCTCTTTGCTGATATTATCAGCAAGAACATGCATTACATCCAGCTGTGGAAGCAGACAGAGAAGAGCTCCCCTGGCCAGTGACAGCTGGAGTAAGACTGCCTTATTTCACAGATGGTAAATCCAACAGTTATTATCTGGTAATGACAGAGCCAGCATTTAATCTATCACCTACAAGGACAATCAAAACTAGGATGCCTGTCTCCACTACATGTCCAATGGAAACAAAAATTGCATGCAGAGAGGTCAAATCTCATTCCCTATTATATGCAGCACGCAGTATAATAGAACTTTGTAAACTTTCTTTACCCCCTGCTGGAATGATCCTGAAGCCATCCCTGTACTTCTCATTTCATCAGAATAAATCAGAAAAGCCTAATTTATTCCAAGATAAGTACAGCATTTACTTTAAGAGGTCCAATTTCTCTTCTCTCCTCTGTCAAATACTTGATTTTGCAATTTCATCTCCTCATTGCTCTAGTGTAAGACTGATAAATTAACTTTTTTTTTTCCTTACACAGAATCACAGAACAGTTGATGTCAGAAAGAATGGAAGGCACTACTCTGAGAAGACTTAACTAGAGCCGGTTGCTGAGGTTAGTTTACAGACAGGTTTTGAGTGTTTCCAAGGATGGAGACTTCACAACCTCTCAAAGCAACCTGCTAGAGTCAACCAGCAACCTTCTACTGACCTCAACAAGTAGTGAGTTAGCTTGCATAATCCCAGTCAGTACTTAGGCTCACATATACTCTAGAAATATCTTGGAGGTTTTCTGAAATCAAGTGCTTTTGCACTCTATTTCCTTCATAAGGGAGTTTGATGCAGGGTATAGGAACAGTACATAAATCATTCAGAACAAGCTGGAGTCAAATAGCTTGATGTCTGTATATTTATCAATTTTACATGTCTCATTTGAAGACAAAAAGCAATGTAAGTTTCTCAAATATGCTATTGTAATTCACAGTTTTAAAAGCAGAGAACTTTTTTTCTGTTTTCTACTGAATTTATCTAGATACTTTGCCTTTAAGGACCTGTAATAATATCAAATAAAAGATCTTGGCTTAAGACCAAATTAAGTATCGTTGTAGTAATTAATTAACTGAATCAAACTTCAAAAAATAGCAGAAAGGCTACAGAGCTTATATAATCATATCATGAAAACAGTGTCTTCAGAAAACTGGAACACTGCTGTTTCAGCTAGCTCTAAAAAGCACCGCAGCAGCTTCTCATTATCTAGAACCAAAGCCTAGGGAGTGGTTTTGGTGCTTGGAAGGCACCACTTCATTGGAAAGGACAGTAGAAATAAAAAAAAGTTTTAAAAAAAAATCAGTACTTAGGAGCAAACAAGTTTTGACAGAGCAAGATTTTTCATTCCCCTCTACATTTAGGTACCTATTATAAAGGTTAAAACACTTAGATAAAGCTTTTTTTCTCTGCCCCCCCCCCCCC
>VXBO01011655.1:652413-719705 GCA_013400135.1 Rhinoptilus africanus
TATTTCATTTGGTTTGTTTTTTGAGGTGTCCTAGCTCACACTGATCAATGCATCAGTAGCAGCAGAAAAATCTAAAACTTTTGCCTAAATCCAGGTAGTCTGGATGGGGAAAGTGAATTATGTAGGGGCAAAAGAGGCTTTGTGTCCTTTGGCCTCTGTTGACGGAGTCAGGAGACAAGCACGGGCTTGTGTTAGCCCCTGATTCTGTCTGATGAGACCACGAATCTAAAGCAATCTGTTCCAAGTTTTTGTTGATTCAATATATTCATTCTAAATTCTGCTACCTTTAAGGTGTAGAAAATATTTCCTCCTTAACAGAAAGGAAATATAGTGGGACGCAAACGTTACTTAAAATGTTCAAAACGGAAAAAACCTCCATTGCATTAACTACTGCAAGCTGGCTCCTTTCTTGTTAGTCTCGGCAAATGTGGCAGTGCGTTAAATCACATACTACTGCCGATGAAGCATGGGAGGGAACACAAGTGCTTCCGTTCCTTGTGCTTGCTGTTATGTTGGAAGGCAATCATGCCCACACTTTAAGAAAGGACTTCTCCAGACTCTCCCCACCCCCCAAAATGCATTGTATTCCTCCCAACTCCTATTTTACAGGGACATTTTAGATGAAACTTTTTACTTACCCGTTTTATTACAGCAGCATTAATAAACCTTATAACCATGAAAACTCTAGCATGGAGAAAACCCAAGTGTAGAAACAAAATTTGGGGAAGGGCATACCAATATGAAGTCTTAACAAGATTTGACAGTCTGTTTGTACAGTTCTTTATTATTCACTTGGTATCCTGCAAATACTAAGCAGTGCACACCATTAGTTCTTTCCCTAATTACAAACCAAATGAAAGTGGTATTTAGTAGAGGGATGATGGTTTAATTAAAAAGAAAACATTTCATAACTAAGACTCAGCCCTGAGAAGCAATTACACAAACCTTCAGAGATCACTGAAAGCTGTGGTCAGCCCTTTTAGGAGGGAGGCTCAGTTTTGGACTCCTTCAGCTAATTCTACTAGTCAACATGCACTTCCTTAGACAAGGTAAACTGCTTCACTCACAGAGGACTGCTACAAAGTCAACAGTAAGCTCGTCTTTTCAGTGTGGATAGCTAGTTTATCCTTTTTTTCTTAACAAATCACATAAGCAGCTAATAAATACACAATATTTTAAAGAGTTTTAAGAAAAGTGTTCTGCCTCAGCATGTTCAGGTTAATTATTTGATAACAGTCAGGGCTCAGAAAAGACACATACTCACAGTAGCATGATTAAAAGTCAACACGATAATAGTGCCTTGCAAGATGTAGTGCTAATTGGATTTCTTAATTGGATTGGATTGAAAGGCTTCAGTTCTATTTTTGCTGAGGGAAAAAGAAATGAGAGACAAAACGAGACCAGAAAGACTGATCCAAATATCTATGTATTAGATAGAGGTGTTACTCCCCATTTGGTTACTCAGCTCACAAGCAACATTGGACAAGTCCCCAAGCAGTTCAACAAACTTATATTCCAACAACCACTTAATGAGGAAAACCATTATGCTTGGACTGATCTTCAAACTGTCCAGGAATTTTGCTAAACCTTCACTAAATAAAATGGATTTCAGTTTGCCACAAGAAAGCCACAAAAACCCAAATGAGCCAAGATGCAATAATGCCCAGCAGGTGTGAAGATACAAGGAAAAGCTGGGTACTGCTTTTTTATAATATATACTAGCTACTATAGTCACAGCCACTAGAGTGAACCTTGACACAGTTTGAGTGGTCTCTCTTTTCTGACCCTTTACCTCATTAAAGCCGACCTAACACTTGATTTCTTTTTTATGGTTAAAGATCTGTAACTCCAGCCTCAAGTTGGTGGAATGGGAACTTGCTGTTTCTCTCAGGAGCTCTCAGCTATCAGTTGCACATCTTGGACCCACACACCTGACCTTAGAGGTTTCTTCTGCAGTTCTTTATCATCTACATGATAAAGGAGAAACCTAGAAAGGACAGAGCAGGATATTGGTCCATCTGTGAGGACGCAGGTACTACACCTTTGTCATCAATGCACTGCTGTGAGCAACCTCTCTGGGCAACAAGTTAACTTCACATTGTAAAAGCGAAAGACTGACACTTGGAAGAAGTTTTAAAAGGAATACAAGGTCTCTAATTTAATCCTTAATCACCAAAAGGATTCTGAAATTCACAGTGAAAGAGGCTCTAAGTTCCAAGTGTTCAAATGCAGGCTACTCTGCACTTCCCCAAACCCAAAGGAAACCTGCAGCCATCTCACACTGCAGCATTAGGAGTTATTCACATCTTTTTGGAACTGGACTGGTATCAAAAAACTGTGGGATGGGAACAGCCGAACACATCCTTGAATAAAAGGATTTGGAGATGAAAATCCTGAAAATCCTACACCCCACTACCAGGTTGCCGAGCTATCTCTTTCCACAGAATAAAAATAAATATGCATTATCAAGCAGTTTGATTGCATATTAAGGATACGTTGATCAGAATACACTAGAAATAAGTGGGCTCAGTTGAACAGAAGCCATGCTTTATCTCATGCAGAACTGTATTATTGATTTTCCTGAGGTCTGTGATTCATGTGAATACTGAATCATTTGATGGCACTGAAACGAGAGACTTGAAATTATTAGGTTGTTTGGTACTTCTGGCAACAGCTGAATGGAGATTTCGGAATGTTTCCATCCATTGCTACAAACAGAATAAGCTTCAATTTGTCTTCTGATCAAGTTTGTACAAAACAGACACCGAACAAAGGAACTTGCATCTCTTGAGGGAAAAGAGAAGGCGTGTGAACTACTAAGAGAAAACAGAAGTGAAAGCTCTGGAGATTAAAGGTCTTTCATTTATCCTTAGAGTAGATACGACAGCACGTCTGTGCTGTGTCTCCATCCACAGCCGCTACCTGCGCCAGCCCTGCTCTGCAGCGTCCATCAGGATATTTATATGTCTGCGGTCTCCGAGCAATCTGTAACATTATATGGGGAAGAGGCTTTGCCTACCTTCATTCAGATGCAGCCCTTTCATAAAAATAATATAAAATCCATATTCACTAAATCAGTAAAGCAAATCTAGAGATTTTAAGTCAGGAGTCAGGTCACTCCCCCCCACTGCACAGAGCACATCTGGGATTTGGTCACTTTCCTTCCTCTCTTCAATTGCTGAAAACTCAAAGTGTGTTTTTCTTTACAGCCTTTTTGATACTACATGGCTACATCACAGGGTTTTTTCCTAAAACTGCTGTACCTACAGCAAAACAGCAATTCACATGGACCATCCACTGTGTGATCATCAACAAATACTTAGCAGCCGATGAGCCAGGCTCTGTGCATGCACATTCATCACAGCCCTTAGAAATATCATTTGGTAGACAGCGGTTAACTAAATTGGTATTCCAGAGTGAAGCCTTTCCACCACATGGAGACCACAGTTACGATTTGCTGCTCTCATCCTGTACAATATGTAACAAGCATTGATGCATGCAGAACACTTACCAGCTCAACCACAAGCCATAGTAGAAAATAGTAGGTGATGCTTTCCCTGCATCGTAAGTATGCTTTCAGAGGTGCTCTACGCTGAGAAAGTAAAAACGTTAAGTTCGGAATTGGTCAAGCTGGCAGTTACCTGCGAAGGCAGACAACTGGGGGCTGCTGCCTCCATCACCATTGGGGCTCAAGGGGGCAGCTGACGGTGAGGTACCACCACAGGGGGTAAGGACTGACCCTATTTGCACCCCATGCCACCCCTCTGGCTGCTCCCTCTCCTCCTCTCCTCGCACCTGCCCCTTGTGCCAGGGCCATAGAAACTGAAAGCAGAGGCTGCTTAGGCAGACTACCAGTTCTTTCCAGACACGAAAACAAACCCATGTACAAAATACCCATCTGTTTCCCCTTCTTCTCCCCTCCTCCCCCCACCCAGAAATACATAAATCTCTTTTCAATGGCATCTACCTGTTCAGCAGAATTTTGAGAACATCCTAATCCCTTCCAACTCTGTTAGCCCTGAGAAATCATAGAATCATATCACCATCTGGAAAACATTTCCTGCATATCTAACATACAAGTTATTTACAGCACAGCACTCCTAGTGTTAGTCACCCCTTTGTAGCCTGGACCTGTGCAGGCAGTGGGGCTGCATGCAGTGTTAGCACTGACATGTGGGGGGATGGCATGCTGATGCCTGTAAACTGGGATGCACTGGGGAAGCTGCATGGCTCTGCTGAGCACTTACTTCAGATGAGCATGGGTAAGTCTAGGTCGATGTGTTATTCACATCTTCCAGCCACTGTGCACCGGACCTGCAGAAGCTCTGAACAGTGACAGCAGGGCTGCCCCAGTCAGGAGCTGCACACCAGCATGGACATTTACCAGGCAGAGGGTCCCAGAGCCTGGGGAGCAGCCTGCACCCTCCCAGCTTGTACTGGCTGTGCTCTTCCCCCAAAGAATGAAGAGAGGGACAGATGCGATTCCAAGTTCAAAAGGTTTATCCCAATTTGTTCCCACCAGATCTAATGAAGGTAATCTTTTTCTTACAGACTTTGTTCCTCTTTTTAACACCAGCATAGATAAACAGCGCTATCATCGTCTGGTTGTCACGTATGTTTTATATCCATTAGAGAATGGTAATTTTCAAAAAAGTCTAATTGAAGCAGGCTGAAATGTGGCTTTAAGATGTCCCTCACAGGTGGAGACAGACGGTGACTTATGAGCACAGTAAGATTTGAAAAATGGACACCACGGGATTAGGCTCTGCAAAAGATTTTCCTTCCATAGGTTAGAACAGTGCTTCCTCCTAATGGTACCTCTGTTTTTCTGCCTATTCTAGAGCTGGAATAAATCTGTATCCTGCTTGACAGATCTTTAGTTCAAGAAGGAACATAGATCTTCAGTGCAAAGAGGTGTGAGGTGATGCTGGCTGGCATCCACCCTTTCAGCACTTGCAAGAATTTAATAAGCTCCAGTATGATTCTTCCTTTGTATACATGCAGATAGATGCAAAATGTAGTTCACAAAATGGTAGGGTTTTAAAGGATTACTGAAAATTCATGTGGACCACAGTACATTCAGAAGAGTTCTGCTGTATGTTTGCGAAAGCTTAATTATTTTCTTTTTCTGTTACAGTTAAATGGTAGTGGTGCTTGTGGAAGTTATTAGACCTGCCAACTTACATTTTGTGACCCTCATGTCACCTGAACTTTATCAGTCTCTTTAAATGCTAAAACTGACGTCTAAGAACAGAAAACAAGTGCTTCAAGGAAACTCTGGTTATACTTGCTTATACCATATCAGAATTTCACTCAGATTTCCTGATATAAGTTATTTCACACGCTTCCTGGAACAAGTACTATTCATGAACTCATGCAAACACACACAGGTAGTACTGAGCTGTCTACCTACATTGTTGACATTGTATGCATCTTGGCTAGAAAATGGATTCTACTTTATACTCATCTCTGGATGGTCAGGAAAATTTATCACACACTGAGTAACCAAGAAGTTTGCTTGGAGATAACTCTGCTGCGATGTTTGCAATACCATTTGCAGGAGAGCTTCCTTTATTTTGCTCAGATCAACCATCCAAGAGGCAAGACCTTGTATAATTCTGAAACATTCCAGGGATAGAATAGGTGCAGCAAGGAAAACACAAAAATAGAGCATTTTTTTCCTCCCACACATTGTGAGCGATGGTTCAAATGTCAATTGCCACTAAAACATTTCAAAAAACTTTGTTGACTACAGCAGTCTGAAATTCCAAAGATAAGACTTACTTCTCCGCAGGAATAAACAGCATGATATATTTTAAAATGGAAGTTTGGGGGGGTTTTTGGATGTAAATGCTCATCAAAAGCTCCATCCTCAAACACATTTCACAATTCATTCATGCTGAGAAGCATTTCTTATCTTCTGAACCTCCAGTCTGTTTGGCAGAATAAAATGTGTACGGTTTGCTTTTAACTGTCTCAGTGCATTGCATAGAGTGGAAAGCAGAACGCCAGAGGGATTTCCCTGATCTGAGCAGCCGTCATTCAAGCTGGGAAACTCAGTAAAAATCCAAGTCATTCCATCTTCACTGCTATTTTAATCCAAATTAATAGCTCAGTTTGGCCATTGTTAATTAAGACTCTCTTCTCTTTCTGGAAATGCAGCTGTATTACCATTTCAGCTGTAGTTTAAAAAAAAAGCTAAATAATTCACTGTAAGGCAGAGATCATCAAGCATATTACAACTCTGCCTGTCAGGAAATGTAATAAAGACAAGGCCTGGACATTCTAGAGGGACAATGAAAGACTAAGCAAAGACAGGAACAGAGCAAGGACAGTCTACTTCTACTCAAATTCCTCAGTTTTAAATAATACCTCGCTAATTTGACAGAAGGAATGGAGGATTAAGAAAATATTTAAGAATTTTTTTTTTTTTCTAAACAGTATATTGTCTACTTTTGCAAGGGATAACTGTGCAACTAAGTTTATAACTCAGTTTATATTGCTTTGCTCCCCTGGCATTATATCCCTGCTATCCGCCTTGTGAACAGAGTAAAGAAACAGACCTTCAGTACTGCTGCTCAGAGTAGTCTGCTGATTTCACAGCTCTGCTTCCTACCCCCGGTACAACCCAATTTTTTGTAAAGATGATGCATTAACAAGTTTTTCCAATCAACGGTTCTCTGCAACACCTAGATTCTTTGTTTTAATTAAACAGTTAATTAAGAAATCATATATTTCCTTAAGAGTCAAATCATCTGCATGATTTTGTAAATATAATTTAATAGAAACAACTCCCAGATTCATCTGGATATTCACAGAATAAGCCATGAATAATAGGTTAATGATTGTAAAGCACTTTGAAGCCAAGAAGTGGCAAAACCTCTCATCTATCTGTGCATTTTGTTTAAACTTGACAGGGGCTCTACTGAAGCACCTTGCTGAGTGAATAAAATTGCTAGTTTCTCCATTAAAACACATAAAATGTGATTCTAGAACAAAATCCTAATGAAGCAAGCAACAAAACCAAAACATATATACATTTTGAAAAAAGAGGTGGGAGGGGAATAAATCCTGAGCACTTTTGTTGGCAAATGCCACGATGATTAGCCTCTGGATTTTTTAAAAGTAGTTAGATGCTACAAGAATCTTAAATTACAATGAGACGTAAAGACATTTCTGTTGAAAATGGCATTTCATCAGGTTCCCAGATACCAACAGACACTACTAAAATACTGGTTTCTTTACAGTGTATTAAGAGATAACTACAACAAAAGTTAGGCTTGTAAATAAGCAGTGAAGAGGAAAAATAGGATTTCTTTCAGGTGAGTATTTCCTCCAGAGGCAACACAGTCCTAGCAGTCCCCAGCTCCTGCCCCATCAGCTGTCAGGCTAGTAACCCTCTAGCCTTGTGCTGGGGATGTTCCCATCTGAACAGCATTTGGGACACAGGCCAAGCCCAGGTCTGACCTACACGTACCGCAGGCCCAAAGCCTTAAGCTGGCCCTTGGGCAACATCAAAGAAAACACATAGGTCCGTTCGGTCAAGTTTCTGGGCAAGGGCTCACGAAACTAAGCCAGGATACAGATTATTTCTGCAACACAAGTTAAAACTTCTCCCAGCTCCAAAACCACCACCATTTTATTTAAGGCATTAACGTCCCCTACAAAGGCAAATGAATGCTTCATGTCATGCCCTGGGCCAGTAAGACTGAATGCTCTGTCTACCAGAACTAATGAACTTCCATGCTTTTGAGGGCCACCTCATTCAGCTAAAGCTCTCACTTAAAACAAAAACATTCCTCTTTGGCACACCATATAGACACTAAGATCACACACCTCTTCTGTCTTCAACCATACAATAACCCCCTACACTGTATTGTTCACCTACTACTACACAGTATTTCTGCCAGTTATCTGCACACCACCCGCTTCACACATTCTGCAAACACAGAGGCACACACTGTATGTGTTCATGAAGTTCCTTTATCTTTTAACAATATTTATTCCCCCTTCCCTCCAACAAGACAAGGAAATCTTCCCAACCAAGAAAACATCACTCTTTCAGAAGTTACAAAGAACTAATTCAATGCTCATTTGCTGATTTTCAGTCCTCTCCTCTGTCTCTCCGAACACTCTACTCCTCTCCTCCCACTTCAGAAAGGACATTTTAACAGACAACATTTATTCCTCTAGACTGTATTTTATCACAGCAGCCCATTTCCCTTATCACCCTTTACACTTGCCTGCTTTAAGTTTTACAGCCTAAAGCCTCTGCCTGTATGCTAACGTCTCCCCAGGAATTCTTTCAATTTGTTGAATGGAGACCTACTTGAGAGCAAATTCAAAATGATGAAACCTCATTCCACTCTCCCCTTAAGAAGCAAGTACAACAATGCATATTTAAATGCTTTCAGAGCATGGACTGGATTTGCCCTCCAAGGGCTCTGCCCTGTAGTAAGGGCATGGCCTAAGCTAACAGCTGCCGTAACTACTGGCACTGGCTGTACTGCAGCCCAGCATTAATGCTGCTCACTGCTATTAGAACCAACCGACATGGTCCCTACAACACAAATCCACCCTTTCACCAGTAGCTCCACCAGTACACACTCCAAATTCAGCACAGCTCTGGCCAAGCCAGGGTCAGTCCCATGCAGCAGCTCCTTTCATAAGGCTCTCTGTAACCATCTGCTCTTTCCAACGAGCTTTTGCCTTCAGTGAGGATACCCATTTTCCTATTCATGGGCAACACACCAGCAGCGGCAGGCAGGGAAAGCGGGCCAGGCCACCTCCAGCTTCCCCAAGGGATTTCATCAGCTCAGTCCCCAGGGACAACAAAGACCATTCTCCTCCAGGTTCTCTCCTGAAGCAGAGCTCCTCCACTGCCCCCATCGGTTACTGTAAGCACTGTTCATAGTATTTTCAGCAGGAGAAAAACTGCAGTCAAGGTCCATTTCCAGGTTGAAAACGTGATCTCTGTAGCATGCAATTAGACAATTTTATATATGACAGATTCACAGGAAATAGTTTATTAACATTTCATTCAGTAGAGGCAAGGTAGCTAAAAATTACTCTAATTAGCAACTTTCTGGATATTCATAGTCGTTGTGTCCCCCCCTTCTTTTAAAAGTCCAAATGCCCAGGAGTTTATAGAATAATTACGTTTTCAGACTGGATGTGAAATCTCACAAAGTTTCAAATTATGTTCCAAGTCATCCAGTTTATTCAACACACATCTATTCTAGAGCTTATTCTACTGAAAACACCACATATTTTAATGTATCTGCAACCCCACAGAAATCTGTGAGTTCGCATCTCTGATTTAGTCCCTATTTTTCTAGCAACACAAAGCTATAACCTCCATTCTCTGACCAGGGCCAAACACTGCAGGAGAGTCTGTTCGCAGTACTGAGGAATCATTCTTGCTCTGAGTCCACACAATAATGTATCAGGTTTCTTTTAGAACAGAGGTTGCACAAAGATGATTTAAGGGGTTAGGGTGGAGAGGTCTATCATACTTGAGCATCTTCGAAATTTATCAAGAGCTTTGATTAGATTAAGATATGCAGATGACAGTGAAGTTAGCCCAGACTTTTTCCCATTTACAAGCTTACTTTCCTGTAGCTCATCAAAAAGCAACTAAAATCAATTGAGGTATACAGGAAATCTACAATTTATGAGAGTATGAATGGCAATAGCTGGAGCTTGTCTTAGCCAGTAATTCTGATAGATATACACAGTGCAAAGTGTGAAATTTACTCAAACTTTGAATATAAATGTTGAGGTATAATTATTTGAAAACAACAGTCTTTTAGACAAACTTGAAACAAGAGAAACAAAGCAAAGGAAGCAAGGATAAACACAGACATACATTTAGACATACACCATTTTAACAGTTGGTGTAAGTGAAATGGAACCATATTTCCCATATATATTTTAAAATTTCAGTAACATTTCAGCAGTGGTTTAACCAATGTTAATTTGAGAGCCTACACATATTTAAATGATTGACTTCTCTTTCCAGAGCCGTGGGAGCTACTGGTACAGAACAATAAACTCTTCCTTCTGTGCTTCACGAAAGGGGAGAAGACTTACAGCAGCGCCTATAAAGCCACTTGGTGAAAATACTCCAGTTCTTCTGGCTCAGCACCAGCCTCCTGCTCCACGGCGTGCTGCACCAGGGGCATTAAGGATTCATGTTCTGGGTGTTTGGAAAAGCTCTTCAGATCCTGTCTACAATTAAAGGAGTCTCTAATAGCAGATCAAGGAGGAACCTATCGTGGAGTTTTTATTATCAGTTGGGCGCACAAGCCCAATGCTATGTGGCACAGACCCACTGACACACCTGCCTGCACCCACAGCTCCCAAGTGCCAGGCTCCAACAGCTCTCCCACCACACCAAGCAGCCCCCATGCCATGGCAGCCCTGGCCTGCCAAGAGCTACAGTAGCAAGGTCCGTCCTCTGTGTCCAGTGCTCGCATTAAAAAAAATTATCACTTTTTAGGAAAAAAAAAAAAACACACCACCAAACCTCAACTATGTTTATTGCTAATCATTACTAATTCATTTTGGGTGCACTGCATTATAATAGCAAAGCCATTCAGTATTCACAGGGCTGGGAACAGAGACTGAGGTCCTCACACACTGCCTGAGAAGGATGCATATGTTATGGCTCCCCTTTTAATGTGGAAGTTTGGCTCTGTACTCCAGAGGCAGAAAAGCGAACTACACCGTGTGCAGCAACACACACTCTGCTTGTATGTGCAGCCCTCAGAAAACAGGGCCTGAGGAAACAGGACAAAGCCTGGAAATCCTCACAGACCTGCACCACATTTCACCTTCCTCAAAGGTTACCCAGTGGACTTTGAACAGGACAAGGTGGCTTCTAACACAACACACACTGCCCTGTGGGCACCAGTCACCTCCCGCCACCACCACAGAGGTTTCCCTTACCTTCCCCCACAAACACTAGAATAGGGCATTACCTCAAGCAATGTAATGAAATAGAAACAACTCTGGTGTCCTCTGACACTGGCAGCAGGGCCTGACACCCTTCTCCAGAGAGAAGCTAAATGGTTGCCCCTACTTGCAAGCTTTCCTTTTACTTGGAAGTCTTGCCCTTCAAGCTGAGAATCACAACTTGGGCTGATTTCCACCACCTCCATCTAATTCACTGCAGTAAGCACAACCAGGCCCTTGAGCAACACATCACCTGCAAGCCACAGCTCTGGGTCCATGCACAGGCTCCCAGCAGCATTTCACATCTCTGCTTGTGAATCAGACCCTCTTTGCTAAAAAACAAACAAAAACTCTCAGTAAACCTGGTGCAAAGGCGCTCTCCCAAAATTCCTTCAGAAGTCACCAAATCTAAGTGTTATGTAGCAATGATGTCATCACCCTAAACATTAATTAACAGGGCTCACATTGAAAGTTAAGAGGGGAAGGATCCCCTTCTGTGTTCATCCCCAGTAACAAACCTGTGCTTCAGTTTTATACCCTATGATTCTCCGGTGAGATCCTGAGAGGACTAACATACGTTTAAGGTCTATAGCTTTCCCAAATTTCAAACAAAAGAACTACGTACACCCCACCATACACTTTCCATGCTCCCTCCCCTCACTTCCACTTTCCTCATTTCATTTACAGAAGTGCTGAAGGAAAAAAACCTCACTTGCTGTGGAAAAGACAATTCCAGAAGTGTTTGTATTCTGCTCCTGCTAAAACTCCACAGCAGTGACCAAGTGTTATGCCTTCAGCAGAAAACAAGCATCACCAAAGCTAGCTTCTGTGATCTGACTAAATACTATCTGCTTTCTGAATACTGCATCCTGAGTGACTGTATGTTTAATAATGTGAGGAATACTCTGTAGCTCTGTTTTTAGAAAGGGAAAGACTGATCTCAGGCCATTTTGATGCAGTCTGCTTTTGGCTATGGTATTGCTTCACTGACAGCAATTAACTAAGGTCAGCAATATAATTTACCCCATTTTAAATTATAGCGTAGAATCATCGCACAGAGGAGTACACAAAGTGTGTGAGATTTAGCAGTGACCTGGGAGCTTGATCATTAAGCACACAAGGGGGCATATTCTCTTCACTCCGAGTGCATTTTCCATTAATGCTAATAGCACACTGAGAAGAAAATATACTCCATAAACTTTCCTTACTCACTTTTTCCCTTACTCTTTGACAAATGAGTTGCTGATGTAGACTCAGAGGTACAAGTACATCCACTTCTCTCTACACCAGTACTACTGAAAACCACAAAAGCTTTTCCCTGCAAGTGCAGACGCTCCTACATCTCACACTGTGGATTTGATTAAATCCTGCTTTCAAGCCACTCAATTCCATTCAGTATTTGAGTAGGACTCACAGATACACTAACATTGTTAGGAAGGAGAGTCCTTTTTCTTCCCTTCTTACCCACTCTCCTGCCCCCTGCGTTGCACGAGCAACGGGGTGCGTGTCTGGTCCCTTGGAGAGTCAATTCACCCCATTAACTGAGAAGAAAAATAAGAATTTCTCTTCTAGCCTAGCAGAAAACTTGTGTATCTCTAGATGACTACTTACTCTCAAAGAGGGTAATTTTTTCCACAGTCAGCTGGCATCCTGGTAGCATTCCAAGTGTATAATTACTTTCTGGCCGTTCACATTCTCATAACACTTCTCTGCAAGATACAGCTTTCTTACTTTGTGTCCTAAACCAACTGTGAAAGAGCTGCCACATGTCACTTTACCAGTGGCCAAATATTGCTGATGAATAAAGTAGCTCTGAACAAGTAAAAATACTGGCCCACCAAGAGGAAAAATTGCAGGTGTTGAAATGCCTACTTTGAGTATCATCACACGATTCACAGGCAAATGTGAGATCTGGTCATTTTTCACAGGTATGAGAGACTCAAAGTGATAGAGTTGTAACAACCTCTCAAGGAGAAGCCTTCAGAAGTAAAGGTGGTTACGGGATGAGGCAGTCACCAGGAATGTAGATACAGCAGTAGTCCCTGCTAGCAGGGGAAGAAAAGGGAATTTCAGGAGGGCTACCCAGGAAGCATCCTGCCGCCTGCAGCTCCCTTCTACACCACCAGCTGCTGTCGGAGCTCGGAGCTGAAGCTGTCATCCCTGCTCTGTCCTTGTGGCCCCAGGTTAGGCAGGACACTCAGTGCTGGCCCAGGAGCTCTCTCTGCCCTGTCTGGACAGCACATTCCCGCTCCCTGCCTGTCCGTTCTCTGCAGGGTAATGGGAGCTGCAGGTAGAGGTGCTTTGCTCCATGGTGCTTCTGTCAGTTCTGCCCCTCCCCACAGCTATTCTTGGCTTCAGCTGCCTCAATTCCTCTTCTCAGACACTAACAGGGCTGTTTTGGGGAAAAGTGGAAAAACCACATCTGGACTAGATGCCCATCAGCATTTGCTTTATAGAAGCATTTGCTTTTGTCAGAGTGCAAGTAGCATTTCTTTGGCTGCTGGATTTTGCAGGGGAAGGAGAAGAGGACGTTTCTTGGAAAGCTGACTGGAAGTAAAAAGGCTACATGGACAAATGTGGGTACGTGTAAGTCACAACAAGTAGAGGGGAAAACAAGCCTGAATGTGCCTTACCAATAGCGCTCCATGCCCCAGCTCTTCCATCACCCTGAATCCCCAGGGCTCCTTCCTCCAAACTCAAACTGGCCCCACATAATTCAATTTGCTAAACATAGTAGTCTCACACTGACAAAATTCAGTGTTATCCAGAGTAACAAGAAGCCTTAAAACAGGTCTAACTTCTTGAACCTCATCGCCCCCTTTCAATCTGTATTTCCATATATTGGAAAAAAAACCCCAACCCTATATGAGTGAAGTACAGCAGAAAATCCCACCCTCTCCCAGATTTTTTTTTGCTTCCAAAGCCTCTACCAGGCTCCCCATGCAGCCATGCCACACTGCTCTTCCCTGTAAACTCTAGGGCCACCAGCTCATAAACTACACCTGAGTCCTTGACACAGTGCATCTGCCTCCACTAAAACAAAACAATGGAGACATAGATTTCTTATTTTCAGTACATTTACAAGCTAGTTGTGCAAAGCCCTCTTGGTTCCCTTGAGAACTGACAATAGTTTGAATCAAGAACTCCTTATTAAAACATGCAAGTCTAAAACAACTCCACAGCCTTAGACAATCAATCTTTATTCTGAACTAATGTCTACAATCCACCAAGACTTCCAGACTGAAGCCTAGCAGGGAATAAAAACTAAGCAGTACATTTAATTCATCTTCAGAGCACTCCTGCTCTCTGCAAGTCTCATCCACTGTGCAGCTACACAAGCTCCCTGGCACACAACCCAGAATTTTTGCTAGACTAAAACAATTAGTAAGTCCATTTACAACTAAATAACCTAGCAAAGAAAAAGCAATATGCAAAAGAGGCTTCAGAAGCACTCAACAGACTTAAAGAAAAAAAAAAGGTTTTGAAATTTGCAAGTTAATATCTTTAGCTTCAACACATCTGGATAAATAAATACACTACTAAATAGATGATCTTGAGAATAAATATTACAAACATACCTGAAACAGCTCTACTGCATCTGAGCATGCCTCCAAGCCATTCAAGGGTGCCAGGGTGGATAGACATTGCACATACCCCTTTTGAGCCTTTTCTTGCCTGGTATCCAGCCTTTCTTGCATTAGCACTCAGCTCAGGCACTCACCTAGCAGCAAGAGCCACTCCTAACAAGGGGCCATGTTTTGCACAAACACACTTTTTTCAAGCAGAAATGTTGCATAACAAATAAATCTCAAGAATAACATTATCTATTAGTAAACATGACTCTAGCATTTAGCAGAGGCTTACCTACACCCACAGAACATGCTCAAACTGAGGCACACTGCAACACAGGCATTTGTTAACCTGGAATATATATCACAGGTTTAATGGAAACAGCTGAAAACGAACTACAAACAGGTGGGCTGAGTTATGGGCGGTTTGCTGATCGGCAAACGAGCCTTCAGCTCGGCAAGGCTCTGTGTGCAGCAGCTGAGGCCAGAGGTGATCAGAGCCTGGGCTTGGGGGTGCAGAGCTAGGGCTGGTGTCCCTAATGGCCACTTCTTCATCCAGCTACTGTCCTTGCAGGCAGGTGCTGCCAGTCCTTTTGCCATGAGGCAGAGCCTTGTCTCCCTGTGCAGGGGCAGTGGGCAGAGCGGCTCTGCCCCTCCATTCCCCCTCTCTCTCAGCCAACAAGCACTAGCCTGCCCGACTCCAGACAACGTGCACACGCAGCACCTTTACATTTGAGCAGGGCTTATGCCATACCAAAGGGCAGAATAGGTTCCTTTAAATCAAAAGCTTTCAAGAGCACACATACAAGTACAGAAAAGGAAAGCTTTATAGAGGTAACAACTGCTCTCTGTTATCACACTCGCAGATTCCTCTTAAAATTCACCTGCTATGCATGAACTGGTACAAATTGCTGACGCTGACAGGCATGCGAAACCAATGCCTGCGTGAGCAGCTTTCATATTAAGCAGGTCTTCAGAAACCACCAATAAACTAGAAGGAGCTGGTGCTAACCGGTGCTGAAGGTTGGGGTGTTTGGGGTTTTTCACCCTGTTTTGAGGGGATTTTTTTTCTCTCCAGTTGCAGGTCAAAATTAGTAGTTTTAATGAAATAACTTGGCTTTCAGAGGTACTGAAACCCATAAAATCACTGAAAAGTTCTCAGGACTTCAAGAAAACCAGGTTATTCCTTTCAGGCCTAGCTATTAACATGGATAATTTTAAAAAATAATTTTGTTTTAGTTTCTTCAGAGACATTTCATAGTCTATCCTGGCACTTGAGCAATTCAAATCGGTGTTAAACCTATCACTTTTACCAACAGTACATTCATTCCAAATTGGTGAGCATCTTATATATTTAATCACTGAGCATAGTTCTTGTAAGGTTGATTCTTTGACTTGTGATACAGCACATGTGCTACAGATTAACTGGAAACTACTTTTAAATATTCAGTATTCTGTGTGATAATATCAATGATCAAAGATGCTGAGAAATTCTACTTATTAATTAATAAACCAGGCTTTAAACCACATATACAGAGCAACCAGAAATAGGAAGCTGTCATTCCTGAAACATAAATCACCATTTTCAATTTCTTTCCCCAGCTAGCTAATCACAAACAGTAGTGAACCATGGACAAATAAACTTAATGGGTTTTTTGGGGAAAAAAAATCAATGCCAAAATGGCCTATTTAACCAATTCACAGTAATTGCTTAAAGAACATTATCTAAACTTCAGTTTTCTGACTAATTACTGTAACAGGGAAGACATAACACTAGGAAAGAAAAGGGAAAGGATTCACATTTTTTTTTATGGCAAAACCTGCAGAGGGAATTGAAAATCCTACTCATACGTATATTGATATTCACAGCAGATTTTCCAAGTTGCATGAATTTTTATCACAGATCACTTGCATCCAAATATTTACTTTCTTAATGGACATTTTTCCTTGAATGAATGCTAAAATGTGTACCAAAGCAGAAGGTTATAACTTAATTGCTATTGTCATTTCTATTCAATTACTGCCTACACTAAAGCTGTCATGCAGTAAAGGCAAGACAGAGAGAAACACCACCGCTAATGGTGAATTCCTTGGCTTTTATCACTGTGTCAAAACATTATCATTCTGTAATCACAGGCTTTCATGCAAAATAGCTCAAATGGCAGCAAAATCCCGATGCAAAGCATTTTAAAATATCAGCTTAGTGACGGCAAGCAGGATTAAGCACTTAAGTACTGCTTAAGTTTTTAGTAAACTGGTACTGCGAGGAACTCCCAACCTAAGCATGGGCTGACCTTTCCATGCCACAGGGAGACAGGCTCCTCCAAGGGGCTTTTGACTGGCCACACTGCGTAGGCAGCAGGAGGGTGGTGCGAAAGGAAAGAAAAGGACTGATCCTGTAACACAGGGCAGTTGCTACTTCCCTCCAGTGGATATTCACTGCCATGAAGCCTTTCCTGGAATTCAACTTTGGGGATCGGGATTCCTGGCATTCACCAAGAACACACAAAACCAAGTTTATATTGCTTTCCTGTGCCCTAAGTTTCTAAACCCAAGTTATCCTTGGAGTGTTCTTGCTAACAGACATAGGGGTTGCTCTCTGGCTTTGTGAATATTAAACCCATCCTATTATATGAAGAACCCCAACTAAAGATGCACAAAACCATCTGCACCAGAGTACCTCTTGGTGTGAGATATGTTCTTGTGGGAAAGGGGAACACAAACTCAAATCTCACTTCGTAGAGAAGGAATTTCACCCTTACACCAGCCCGTTGCTCCAGCCTCTTGGGAGAGGAGTTTCCTCCTCAGCCTCCACAAATGTAGGTTGTGGTTTCCTTAGCACCTGCCTAGACGCAACTCTTACTACTCTGTGAACTTTAACTTCTAAAATAAGCTCAACTTAAGCGTATTGCATGTATGTCACCTAAGCAGTTTGGCTAAAACTAGTTATTAAAGGTGTCAAATTTATGAATGAGTTTGACCATTCTGCTGCATAAATATTTCTGTAGAAAAAAATTCAATACCTATTCCACAGCTGAATCCATCAACTCCTTTCAACCCCAGTGTAATGCCTTCCTCTCTATCACCGTTCAGCCCTGAAACAAAGTAATCTGAGACATACACAGAGAGCATCATAGACATCATAGTCTTAATGGATTATGACAGCAGATAATGACACACCAATGTAATATTCTATTAACAGATCCATAGCTACCCAGAGCTGCAATCATTAAACGGGAGCTGAATCTACCTATCCAATTGTGCATGGATCGCACACTTTCAGATATGGATATTTTTGCATGGTGTTTGCAAATCCCCGAGATGGAAAGTAGAACAGCATTTGTTATTTTTAATCACATTAGGTACGCACACTTACCCTTCCTCTGCACATGTGTAACCTTCACTCCATACAGGAGGCTCCACTCCTACCTGCAGACCTTTGAATATCGCATTTAGATTTTCTTTCTGGAGAAACCACTAGTGCTCACAGCAAAATTCCCCTAGACACAGGCCTGCTTCTAAGAAGCAGTGTTTATTATAGATGAATTTATATGCCTCAGCAACTCCTTCCCCTTAAGTCACTCAGACATGATTCTTTCTCTGTAAATGAAGCATGAAAGTGTGGGAAACTATTCACAGCTTGATGATTGCATTTCCTTAGGTCTGTGAGCCAAATTACTAGGAGTGTGTGAATACATAGAAAACTCATTTACAAATTAGGCTGTTAGAAAACTTGGATCCAAAAAGAGGCATCTGTGCGTTCTCTGCGTTACAAATACTCATGTGAGGTTGCCTAGAACTGCTTGTTTCTTTCAGTACTGGATGATATGAAGATGAATTATGAAGATGAATTATGAAGATGATTTCTTAGGTATTTGTATGTAAAAAACCCCCAACAAAATACCACACCAATTTACAAATAATAACTTCTGCTTCTGAAGTATCTAAGGAATATCACAGGATCAAACCATGAAACCGTTACCGGACTCCCTGGGTATGGAAACCAGAGCAGGAGAGGAGAGTACACAGCACTGCACAGTTCCCAGACTGGGTGCTGGAGCATGTGCAACACTGGCCATTTCTCCTTCAAATTTCGGGATGAGCCTGCCCATCCCCAGATAGAAGGCAAGGACACCAGAGGTGTGTAACTGATACATTCCCCCACTGGTCTTAAAAGCAGTACTGCAGTTTTCCAAGTACTTGCTGCGGCACCAAAGACAAACAAACCTCACTAGCCTAAAAACAGAATTCAGTGAAATGGCTGAAGTCTTGCATTAAATCCATCTAAGGAGCAAAGTTCCAACAAGTGTTAATTTATAGTGCTTGCAGTGACTACCAAATCCTCCGAGTACACACAGATATTAAAGCCTGCTATGCCAATGTGAGTTACGGTTTAGTTACCAACTCATTAAAATACATGAAATTGACATGGGTGAATTTCCTCGTCTGCTTGCAAATTTTACACACGACTAAACAAACATCAAGTCTAAAATCCAAGGTTTTTTTCTTTACTTAGGATCAGATTTTGTCATCAATACTGCATGTATTACAGATCATAGCAAGATGAATAGCTGGAATCAATTTTATTGTAAGAACCATTTGTTTGAATTAATTCCTGGACTAATGAGTAATTTAATTTCCCATTAGAAGGGATGACAGGCACCAGAACTTGCAGAAAATAATCATTAAAAACAACAGATGTTGTATTCCCACTATCGAAGAAAACTTAAGCCTAATGTATCTGGGTGAAAGCCAGGCTTTTACCAAGAAAACAGCTAAATATATTTTTTAATTGAGTGGCTCCCTTGGATGTTACAGGTCTATGCTGGCAGCATGTACTTCGCCAAATTAGGACTAATGTTCACAGACAAGGAACATCTGAATTACATTATATTGTCCATACCGTATTTTTTAAAAGCAAAAATCTTCAATGGCATAATTTTGTCAGTTTATGTGGTTAGAAGGGCAAGTATTTTCATTTGAAACTTGATAATGAGAGAAAGCTGTGTAGCTTGTTGTGGCATCCCGTAACAACCTCCTGTTGATTTGGTTTGTAAGTTGCGTTAGGCTTTTCCCTACAAGCTGAATCCCATCACCTCAAAAGCCCTCAGTCCTCCCATCCTTTCTCAAGTCAAGGCCAGAAATGTGGTTTGGGGATTCTGTTCATTTAGAAGTTGTTACAACACAATGGCTATCCCCTCACGCCTTTTGCAAGCAGAACTCTTTTGGTTAAAAACTAAGACCTGTTTTGAAAAGTACCCTGCTTCTGAGAAAAAAGGTGGCAAACTTTTTGACTGGAAATTTTGGGAATTCAGTTGGAATAACCGAAACTGAATTTTCTCTCCAGCATTATATCATGAGTTTCACATTATTTTATGTAATGTTTATCTATTTTAGTTTCAGTGCTGACATACAACAGCCTTTATATTATCTTTCACATAAGGAAAGCCATTGTTTTTCAGAAACAACTGAAACTTACGTTCTTCTATATCAAAGCTTTTCTTCACGCTATTTTCACAAGTTTCTTCCAGGCAGGGAAATCTTGTTCCTCAGGCTCCTCTGACCTCTCTGTCCCCAGGCCTGTCCCTGCCGTTTGATTTCCCGCTCCCACCCTTCCCGCTTCACCCTGCCAAGAGCCTGAATTCCTCCCAGGACATAAAGGAGAAATCCTGTTTGAAGGAAGTAGGAGACAGGGAAAACTACAACGCCTGTCAGAGCCTCGGGTGTCGGTGCCCAGGCTCCGGCAGGGGCCGAGGGTGGGCTCTGTGAGGCGAGCCCCGCCCTGGCCCCTGCTGGACTCAGCCAGTTCTGGCAGGTTCCAGCTGGTTCTGCAGCGGCCTGAGCCCCTCAGCAGAGCCGGTGGCACCTCTGGAAAGCGTCTGGGAGTGTAAAACATCTGTGAGAAACAATCCTGTGAGAGCCGGAGGGGGAGTGAGGGAGCACTGGGTGGGCAGCTGCCCAAGGGCAGCCCACTACAACCAGAGAAATTTGGCAATTTTTGATGGAAGAGGCAGCACTGTGGTTCATTTATCTCATGGTTGGTGTATTTAAGCACAGCAAAGAGAAGAGGAGGGGCAGCGATCTCCTTACATACATATTCAGAATAGCAATTTCATTCCAGTAACAGTGGTTCATTGTACTGGCCCAGTTTCACCATGGCAATAAAAAGCAAACAAACGCTTTCCTGACATTGCTGACACCCATTTGGATACTGTTGTTGGGCTTTATCTCCTGTCACTAGACTCCCTCTCTCACAAAAAAAAAAAACCAAAAAAACCCAACCTGTAGAGAGGCATTTGCCTTTCTAGGTGAGTCCTTCCCCGTCAGGAGACACCAGGCACACCTTCCGCTGTTCAAGTCTTTCTCATGAATCAGCAACTGCAAACTAACCAGCACAGACAGCAGGATGGACCTTAACCTTTTAAAACTTTTGCTTTTAATTAGTTGGCTCCTCTTTCTTATACAAACATTGCCAGGATTGCAAACTGGGGAGAGCAGGAAATGCCTGTCACGCTGCAGAAGTCTGGAAAGGCCAGGGCAGTCTCTGCTGCTACCTTCAATAGGCACCAGGAAAGACATGAAAGGTAGGTGCGATGGCAAAGCCCGCAGCAAAGGTGGAGAATGACACTTCAAACTATTTTTATGACAAGCACTTCTACAGTAAACAGAAACATTCCTCTCTGGAAAGACGCCATTTAGTCTTCCAGAACAAACCCTCTTTGCGTTGCTTACGCACACAAGCTGGCAACAGCCAGATGAACATCTGCATGGTCAGGAGCTGTATGTCTTCGCTCACGGCACAACCCAGTTCACTGTTAAATGCCCATTCCCCAACGATTTGATCTTGGTTCACAGGAAAAAGAGATCCAGTTACGCGTGTGGGAAAACTGAAGCGCTCAGCCAGCCCTGTCCCACCACTGCCATGTGAGGGAATACAGTCCATTTACACCAGATTTATATGATCTTGAAAATGCCAGAGGTCCCTTTGCCTCTGAGAGAGCAAAGCTATGAGAGGTATGGATAAACTCACCAGGCAGAGGCTATAAGGACTAAGTAGGGAACAGATTTTGCATTTTAACATCTGAAAGTCAAAACTTCTGAGTTAGATAGGGATTAATCTAAAGCACTTGGCTTGAGTCAAAAAGAATTGGTTTGGGGGCTTTTTGTTTGCATTTTTTGTGGGTTTTGGTTTGTTTTTTTTTTAAAAAAAAACCAGCGCTTTAAGCATTTAAGAGAAACATAATTTCCAAATCATTCTTTAAAAGTCATTGCAAAGTGATTTAATATTTTCAAAAGCCATCTATTCCACTTTCTAGTCAAAACCTATTTGCCTCGTACTATCTAGAATTCTGAAACTATCGGGACTCTCCAACTAACATTCAGCTTTCACTTCAGGTTCGGGACAGCGCAGGGCAAACCTGGCTCCATTGAAAGGGTCAGCAGTTGAGCGAGGACGGGGAGGCATTGAGGTGGCACTGGCAGGCAGAGCAGCACTGGCAGGCGTGCAATAACACCAGATTGGTGAGGTTCATTTATTTATTATTTTTTCATCACTGTTCTCTAAAGGCATGAAGGTCTATAAATTTCAGTTTCCTCATTGCAATTTCAGTGTTTTTGTGCATGCTCAGGAAGGACAGAAACTCCTGAGGCATATTTTTACAGGCTTGACACAATTTTTGTTAATCATAGCATAGATTCATAGCATCATCTAGGTTGGAAAAGACCTTTAAGATCATTGAATCCACTGACAAGTCCACCACGAAACCATGTCCCTAAATGCCACACCTACAGGTCTTTTAAATACCTCCAGGGATTTAAACACTTCCCTGAGCAGCCTGTTCCAGTGCTTGACCACCCTTTTGATGAAGAAATTTTTCCTGATATCCAATCTAAACCTGCCCTAGCGCAACATGCGGCCTATCACTTGTAGCCTTGCAAGTGAGCTGAAGGGTCCCCTTACTATAAGAGACACTTCTGTTTCACCCCCGAAGCTTGCCGCAATGTACTGCAAAGGAGAAGGATGAGCCTTATTCAAAACGATATTTAAAGAAAAAATGCAAGACTTCCATGGGACCAATTAATTATGTTATGCACAACATCTTCCTAAAGACACAAACAAAATTCATTAATTGATTTTCATATTTGCATGCAACTTACATTTGAGGGAATATTTTAATTTAATTAAGCTTTTTACCATTGAAAGATGTTAGTGTAATCTTAATGATATAGCAGCGAAATTGGAAATGAAGCACAAACTCAGCTCTAGACGGACAAACATATATTAAATGGAATAATTTGTCGTTTCTGTGATTAGAATTGGATACAAGCCAGAGACCTTTTGCTGCAGCATTGTGTTTCTTTACCAGTAATCTCTGACAATCAACACTGTCTTAGAACAAAGCCATATTACATATGTGTGCCCTGCATCCTTCAACTCATCTGATGCTCTCCCTTACCAGACTGTGCTTTTAATTGCTTGATGCTGGGCATTTTAAGGATATGTGCCTGCATCGAGATGTCATAAAAAAACAGAAACTGAAAAAGAAAGCCCATATGCTTCTCATCATGGGTAGAGGTAAAATACATTGTTTTCTATATAAAGAGTCCTAGAAAATTAAGGAGGCAACATCTTGCTATGCAGTAAAAGAAACAGGACTGTTTGAAGAAGAAAGGATGGGTTTGCTTATGAAGTATTTGCTCAGGGCACTAATTTAAAGCTCTGCTAGTGAATTTAATGATAATGTTTTCTAACTTTCCGAGAGGTTGGTTTTACAATTTATGCAACTTTTGCATTGTGTCACACAGCACGTGTTGACACAAATGCTACAGGCTCTCATTAGCTAGGTTCAGAAATCAAACACTCTTCTGATGGCACCGTAGTCTTCATTCTCCTGTCTCACACTTATGGAGCCTTTCACAGCTGGGTGACACAGGCTTCCACGTGCCCACCCCAGCAGGTCCCCAGCTTTCCCTTCTGTTCCCTCACATGGTGGGTCTTCCCCATAATCTTTGCACAGAGATACTTCCTGACTCCCAGATCAGACTCTTCTCTAGCAAGTCTTCCTATCTGAATGTTTCTTTTTCTAGATTCTTACTTTGATATTGCCTCCAGTTTAGCTCCTTATTTTAAATACTGTCTAGATCTTACCCATTTAAATCCTCCATTTACCTCCTCCACTCCCCCTGACCCTCACAGCTCTAGGAACACCAAAAGCCAGGAAACCCCTTTTGTGAGTTATGCAGGCTTTCCTTCGCCCCACACACAGCTGTGCATCTATACTTTTTGCAGCCGAAGGCAGAAGTTTTGCCTGCTGTCCAAACTGGCGGTCATCACGGCAGTACTGAGCCCAAGATAAAGAGCAATGTCTAATGATACATACTCAGAGCTTTGCTACCCATACAGCTACTCCCTGAGTTGCAGGCCCCAAGCTTTGTTGCTAACACAACCCTTCACTGCAGTGCAGCTTTCAGAGCAGCAAGCATCTTGGGGTGGGTGCCCTAGCTGCCTCTGACATACAGGTCTGAAGTATCTCAAGTCAGATACTCCAAAAATATCCCACATGGAAAGACAGTACCTGTGTCTGAAAACATGGCTCTTCACTTTTAAAATGCACAAGCAGCAAAAGAGTTTTCAAAATGGACTTGCTACCTAGCTTCATTTCTAATATAATAAGCCTAAGTCTGTCAATTCTCAGTGAGTGAAATGAGGGACAGGATTTACAAAGAATGTTAGCTCTCAAATACTGCACTATCTCATGGTTCAAAGAAGCAATTAAACTTGATATAGTTGGGAGAACAAATAATCCTGAAAGCACACTTTCAATTTTCAATGTAAACAACAAAAAAAGCGCCATAAGAACGATGTGGTAACATACAGATCTAAATCATACACACTGTTTCTGCTTCTGTATAATTTTGCTGCATTGCTTAATAGCAAACATTGGAAGTGAAGAGCTGTCACCCACTGCGACTGAACCTGCAGCTCATCCTTTCTCACAAATTAGCAGAACTGTAGAGCTGTGACGATTACAAGCTTTTTAAACACTTAAAATATACCACTTGTTACTTTCTCCATTTGGCCAGCAAGTTAGTTCTGCAAATACTGCCAATGGTTCCAGCAGAGAAGTTTCTACTTCTTTGGTATGACCTTCTCTATTTATAAGGGTTTTCTTTGCAGCAGAAATTTGTCATCACAACACTAGTCCCAGCTACTGTGCCAGAATATCCCATTTCCAGCCAAAACACCACATCTGTACTTTTGAATTAACCTTCTCAATTTAACTCAAGGTCACTTCATTTTCTCTTTCAGCATCATTCAGCCACTTTCCCTCTCAGTCCCGAGAATCCCATGGTACTTGCAGTTCCTGCCACATTTCATTTCCCTTCACACCTCCTCAAATGCCCTTTCAGTCCTTCCACGTTTCTAGTCAATTCTCTCTTAGCTGATCTTCTGGTTTCCTGTAGGTCTTGGCTGAGGTTTTCCTTCTGCTTATGCCTTTTGTGCAGCAGACGGTTGTGCAAGCTCTTCTCTACAACTGCAGAAGTACTCTTCAAACAGGCCCGTGCACAAGACTGCACCTCAGATCTGCACACAGACAGCACTGCCTGGCGTGTCCCCTGAGGGCAGGCTCCCACACCAGCCTCCACCACAAGCTGAGTGGCCAGACAGAGCCGTGAGGCTCCTTGCCTGCCAGCCCAGTGGTCCCTTTTCCTTCATTGTCCCCTGACAAATCTCCAGAGCCGAAGAAGACACCACAGAACGAGATCTTATCCCCTTCTGCTGCTACAGGCAACCTCTTGGGCCAGAATAGAGACAATAAACCCAGCAAGTGGGGTTTTTTTTAACATTTTCCTATTGTTAAGAAAATCATCTGGTGATGTATCCGATCTTTTTCAGTTTGGTGTCATCTGCTAGAACAAAAAGTTTTGCCAGCAACTTCTTTTCAGCTAGAAGCACGTATTGACTTCTAACATTTTCTGGTACAGGATGGCAGATCTGATGTAAAATTTGAATGGTGGCTAATTGACTATTTCAAAGGAAAGGAAAGATTTCCTAAAGATGTCCCCAAAGTAATCTTGGATTCATTTATTTTCTTTTAGTTCAAATAAAAGCATGCTGTTACAGTAATGTGTCACAGAGTTCACAGCAAATCCTATAATGAAGCCTGCTGTATTTGCATATGCAATTAATAGTGCATATGGTAGCATTCAGCTTGTTAGTTATCTCTTTAAACAGTGTTCAGTAATCTGCACTTCAAGAAGTAACACACCATGCAAAGATTTTAAAGTGCTTTACAAACACATTTCATTAATCGTCAGCAACTTCTTGAGGTGCACATTATCATCCTTACTCTACCAATGGATAAAACTTTGCACAGAGAATTAATGTACAATTTTTCAAATTTTATTGTTTAACTCTTATTAAGGCTTAATAACCTGGTCATGCATCAAGGCCCCAGAAGGCAACAGAAAAAGTCCAAATGCCGGCAATAGAAACAGCTAAGGCATGGGAATATTTCCACACAGGGAGAGATGAAACAAGAGTAGAGCTAGTTAAAAGAGAATGAACATATGGCAAAGGAACCATAAGCAACCAGAGCACAACCTGCCAGTGCTTCTCCCCTCCTCAATGTGGTTTAACAGAAGCTGCAAGTGGAGACGCACTGAAACTCAAAGGCAGGGCGTCCAAAAAGGAGACAATACTGCGTACAACCAATGTGAAGCCATGACCATAAGACCCCTGCAGCGCAAGAAAGGGCTGGGGACACAGTGCCAGGCCCAGGGGGAGGCAGGAGCCCCCACCCCCGGCATCTCCCCTCTGAAAGGCTGTAGCTCTGGCTTAGCCTCTCCCTGGGCTGCGGGAGAACTAAGTGTGAGCAGCAGCTCAAAGTGAGCTCCCATTCTCACCCTGAACACAGCTGTTCCCTCCAAAACCACTTGTGCTCCAAATAAATGGAGCAATCATTCCTCTTCCATCACCCTGTATAAGGATACATACAAAGCAAAGATATACCATTACGTTTGCTAAAATACATTGCTGGAATCAAACCTGCTTTAGGTTATTAACAAACAATACACCGTGCAGGGCTTGGAAAGTGCCTCCCAGATAAGAATATTAATTCACGATTGTTGGGGAGGATTTTATACTTTTCTTTTTAACCCTACCACTTCTCTTCCACTGAATGTTTCCAGCTCCTGCCTCTGCAGCTGTCACTGTAAGAGTCGTTAGGTCACCAAGGAGAACAGCATAAGACGACAGACTGCCTCTGTGCCTTTCAGAAGAGTAGGAACAGAACAGGCTTGCAGCCAGGGCTGAGTGGCTTGCAGTTTGCATACAACTTTTCCAAATTATCTGAATGTAATCCGGCCTGATGTCATGAGAGTTGTAAGGAGGGAAGTTATTTGATTGCTGAAGGCCTTTGGTTTCTGAAGTCAAAAGGAAGACTACTTCAAAGATGAACACCTGAAATCCATACTGTAGGAGAAGGTGCTATCGGGGGGTGGGGGGAGAGAGAAGAAACTTTGGCTCCTATCATACTAGAGAGTTTAATAACCCAAACTGCCAAATCAGGAAGATAAGAGGAATGCAACTTTTTGTGTGCGTCAGCATGTGAAAAAATGACCTTGAGCAACAACAACAGAAGCCTCTAGGAAGTGGTGGTATACAGACATGCCTGGAAAAAGCATGATATTGCTAACAAGGCTGTCGAATTCAGTAATTTTTTTTTCACATAGGATGTGGAAAAAATCAACTAGAAAAGGAGTCATCCACACTGGATTCTAACCGAAACTATGGAAATTGATAAAATCAGTGATATGTGACTAGATTTTTTAATAGGGAAGGAAGAGAGTAGCGGATACTTAGATAAGCCAGAGGTTTTGAAATTGGCTGGGCCTGATATAATTCATCCTCAGCTGATGAAATCTCAGGGCTGTTAGAAGTTATTGGCAACCCAGTGTTGAAGAATAGGGATGAGGTGCAGAAGACTGAAAGAAGATAAATACACTTCCTGTCTTTACAAAAGGTGGAGAATGAGGAGATGGGGAATTAGATATCTAACAGCTTAACTGCAGTTCCTAGAAACAAATAAAACCAAACAATTGGTAAGCAGAGGGAAAATCACAAGAAAATGAGCGGCTGCCCAATTGCATCTGTTACAAGTAATTGGTGTCAAACCAATCTCGTTTCCTTCAATAGTAAGACAATACATTTTGTGTCACATCTTGATTTCTCTAAAGCTTTTCACAGTATTTCATCTCACTTTCTTGTATATAAGCTAAGAAAACAGAGTCTGGATGAAAATACTAGGGCTTGGATGCAGAACTACTTTTAAAACTACCCAGGGTAGCGTCAAAGGTCCATTCTCAAAATAGAAATAAAAAACTGAGCCTCATGGGGGGCTCTCTTAGGTCTGGTATCAGTCACTAGGAACAGCAGATGAATTGGTGTACTTAACAGATTTGCAAATAATACCAAGCTGGGAAAGGGGGGAAATAGGTTGAAGATCAAATGTAGAATTGAGAAATATCTTAAAACAAACCAAAACCAGGTTTCTATTCAAGAACAAATGCAAAAAACCTATACCTATGCTGGAATAATCATCTGCACAAAGGTAGGGTGGGAAAGAATTTTTCTGGTATTAAAGCTCTGTAAAAAAATTCAGGAGCTATAGAGGATCAAACCCCATATGCTACAAAACACAGGCAAATGCTCTTCTAGAAGTACAAGCACAGTGATAGCCTGCAAGACAAACAAAATAGCCTTTCTCCACACTATGAAAGCCTCAGCTGGAGTACAAGATCCAATTTTGGGTCATGCACACCCAGGAAGATACAAGCCAATTAAAGAAAGTCCAGAGCTGTGAGAATGATCAATAGTCTGATAAACAAGACCTCAACAAATTGAGGTTGCTCAGGAATGGAGAGACCAAAAAGAGATGATAAGTACAGAAAGGACCAGTGCAGAGGAAGAGGTTAATCTATTCGACACGTCCTTGGTGGATGAGAGAAGTAATAAGCTTCAAGTTTAGCAAGGAAGAATCAATTTGGTATGAGGAAAAAGCTTTTCACTGGAGAAGGTAACAAAGCACCGAAATAAATCGCCGAGAGAGACTGTGGAGGGGAGGGGTTTATGAACAAGTCAGAAAACAGCTGCTGGAAGCCGCCTTGGGGCAGACGTATGGATCAAATTGGGTCCACAGGAGTCTATGCTATCCCAATGCCTCTGCTGCCTTGTGCCCACACTGCAGTCTGCCAGCTTATTTCCATACAAACCATGGGAAAATAACTGAAAGCAGATATTCTGTATGTGGTATGGAAATAAGCTAAAAAGGGGTATCTTCCCCTTTCCTACTGAAACCCTTCCACACCTTCGTACTTTGCACGTCTGTCATGCCCTGAGTGCTAAAGCTCTGTACATACCCGCAGGTATTAAGGGATATTAGGAGATGTGATAGAATTCTCAGCAAGAATGTGCAAGGTCACACAGAAGGTCAGTGACAGAGCAAATAATACTGTTTCCTCTGGCTCAGGCACCCTTACTGTCGCCAGCTGCTCACTCTCCCCTCAACTATTTTAATATGGATGTACAACAGTCATTAACCTTTCTCACCAGACCAGAAAACTAAAATCCAACTCCACTTTCCTGAGCTGCTCAGGAAGTTATTGCTATCTTGTTCCCGTGCATAAATATAGAACCAATTTAATTTTCTGGACAGTACATTGCTAATTGTCAGAGTTCAGGCAACAGAGCTGGATGTTACAGAATTACAAGCTCTGTAACAGCTTAACTAGCCACGTTCATCCTGATTACACTCTGCTAGAATTGGCACTCACTTCACATCACAGGAAATAAATACAAAAAATACTTATTTGCACCTCTCTGGGCCCAGTTCCCCCACAATATCTTAACACAAATCTGTGCTCAGCAAATAACTGAATTCTCTCTGTGTTCCTGCTGGTGCACCTGGGACACACTCCTGGGTCACATCTGGAGCTAAATTCCTTCTTCTGCAGTCTGGGCTGTGCCCTGCTTCCTGAAAGCACCATTAACAACCATCCTGCTACTGCACAGGGTACAGTCCTAGATTTTTCCTGCTTTCCTGGCTTTTGGTACTTTACTAAGTTTGCTACAGAGTCCTGAAAGTATCTGGGGAGTAAATGCCCAATGGGGTGCTGGTGGCCTGTGCCTAGAAAGGGATGGATTTGACATCAGCATTGTCCCTTTCAGGTCCCTTTAGCTGTGCTCCCAGCTAAATCTGGAGTTGGCCACAGAGGCCCTGGGTGCTGACTCTGTGCTTGTTTGTTCCTTCCACCTTCCTTTTCTATTTCCATCTCCTGTGTCCTGGTTTATGGAGGAGAGCGGCTGTCATTGCGTCACTTTACTGAGAGATTTCTTTATAATTTGCATGCATGTGTATTTGCGTAATGGCATGCTGTGGAGTTCAAAGCTGTTTTCTCACCTTCAAAGTAGTCCTTGAGTGTAAGTTGTCCCAAGTCTGATGTGCACCAGGCTTGTATTTTTGTTCTTGATTGAGTACTGCTGCACTATATTCTTTTTAAAACTCTATCTATTCTGGGAGAGGTGTATAATTTAATATGTTCAATAGATTTCTTGTCAGGCATTCACATACAGCTTCCTTCATCTTGCACTCAGATGTTTGATTTTCCACAGTAATTGGATTTGCTGCATTTGTGTTTACTTTTATGACCTACGGTAAACGCTGCTTTTTTAGACGAGGACTGTTAAAGGGTTTGCCAAAGCCTACAGGAACCTACCATGTAGGTTTCCTGAAACTTACGTTAGTTTTCAGGCAATTCAGAATTCTTTTTACATAGAGTATTAATGTACAAATTAATATAGGCTGAACACTACATTAAGCAAAAGCTCTTCTGTACAGTAGCTGTGGGCATGCAGTGTAACATTATTAACCTGCTCTATGGTTAGATGCACAGCAGTTCAGCATATTTGTGGTGGGCCAGCCCCAAGTATCCAAGCAGAGACCAGGAAGAATAACTTTGCCCGCATGAATTGCTCTGAAGCCCATTCACTGGCAGAACTGGCCTCCCCATTGAATCAAAATGAGAAGACTGAAGATACTGTGCAAGGGAGACCTTCAAAACCTTCCACAGGGATAGAGCCAACGTCCCAAGGAACTTACAGGCATAAAGCTGACCTAGGACCACAGAAAACAAAAGCTGTGAAGATGAGAATGGTTATGACATCTGAAGCCTCATCACACCAGCTCTGCCTGTAAAACTGAAATCAAGATAAACTCTCTCCTTTGCAAGCACTATGAGATGTGCTAAGGACAAGTGGAAGACTATTGCTATTGAGACTAGGGGGTTGCCATCACATAACTAAGCCACCAGGCTCTTTGCTTCTGCCAGCTTTATTAGTACGTTACCTAGTTCTTTATGTCAGGTCCAGTTTCCTTTCCTGTTGAATAGATGTGGAGAGTCAGAGCTGCAGGAAAGGAGAGAGGCCTGGAGTAATGATGGGTTAAAAGACAAAGGCTTCAGGAAATCACACACAGGGCACATTTTTAAATTTGTCTCTGATGCTTGCACTGGTGGTCCTCAAGTTTCTCCTACAAGTCCCATCACATTTGTTTTCTTTCTTCTTTTCAGCAATATGTGCATGTTGTATCCCAGGTTGTCATTTGTGCTCATATTCACAGAAGCTGCTTTCAACCTTTTCCTTTTGTATTTAAAAAGCCCAGCTGGGAGTTCTAAGCAGCTGAGCTCAAAAAGAGGCTTTTAAAATCAAGAAGCAAAAGTGCAAACAGCTGCAGGGAGTGCTACTGAAACCTTCAAAAGGTGGAAAGGAGCATAAATGCTCCAGTACAGCCTGTGGATTCACTGCTTGTTCATGCAGGATGCAAACCTGCCAGCAGTGCCTGCGCTCTGTACAGCAGTCCTGGCTGGCTTGTTCTGAGCAGGACTGACCACAAGTTTTTCCTGAATGCCTTTGCAGGGACAAGCTGGAGGTGGGAATTTGGTCCTTACAGCATCCCCCACTATTCATCAAACTCTGGTCTGCAGGGAGTCTCAGCACAGGATCCTCAAGTTGCATAAACATTAAGAGAGAAATCAAGGAAGGCAAGTGTCCAGCAGGTAAGGGACAGCGGATGGTGAGCAGATGGCCACGAACAGCCAGTGCTCCTCCTGACAAGGAGAAACAAGCCAGTATGCAGTCCTGCTAGGAAATAAACTTAGGTCAACAGGAAGCAAGTGACATGTTCACGTTCTTGGGAAAGGAAAACTGAGCAAGCAATTACTGGAGCTATTCTTACTTACACATGGGAAAAAAACATCATAGGGTGAGGGTAAAGGAAGCAGGTAAGTGATAGCATGGGCAGCAGATTCAGGGCTCCCAAGATCTAGTATATGTAATGATTTGCATTTATCATCCTAGTAAGTTTTCAAGTTTTATTAGACTGGTACAGCAGCTCGCTTGCTGTCCTGGACCTGATGCCCCTTGAGTTGCAATGTATCCCTCCCCGCCAAAAGAAAGCCCCAAGGTGTGTCCAGCAGCTGCTGCTCTTGCAGACATCAGCCTACCTTGTGCATGAGCATCGGTCCCACACAAGGAGGCCCTTGAGGACTGGCAATGGACAAAGTGTGAGAGCAGGAGCCCTCTGGTCCTTAACTTCTCTTTGGTCCACTAAACTCTGACCTGTCCATCCCCCCAGGCTGTATTTAGCCTCCTGAGATGCCACAGAAGTGCTTTTTCTTCAGGCTGTTTCACTCCTGTGGGCTTCCTTTATCATTTTTATTCCAGTGAGGGAAGACACCTCCTGAAGTAGGATCCTTGAGGTCCTGCTCTCGTGTTCATTTCTGGGCTGTCTCTTCACCCTATGCTTTTTGTTTCATACAAGGCAACAATCCTCCACCCTCAAAAGATAATTCCAATTCTCCTACAGTACATAACACTGTGACATCTGATAGAACTACAGTATATCACCACTGAGGCAGAAGAAAATTACTTACATACATTTTCCGTGAAATACATTAATTCAATATATATTAACCAAGGCACTACAAATTAGTGACTGTATGTGAGACAATGTGAGCTCAAAGCATTGCAAATGTGCTACAGAAAGCACAATATTTTGAATTGTATGATAAATGAATCACAGTTTTATGGAGTACCTCTTCTTTTTCCCCTCCTAAAGTATGCATATTGTACAGTAAAATTTTCACAAGAATTAACTGGGGGAAAAAAAACCTTTCTGAAGATGTCAGAATTAGGTCACCTCAACATTGTTGGGATGTTTATTGAATTCATATTTTTCCACCTCATCAAATGACACAATAGACTAAATTCTTTAGGAATAGTAACAATTCAGAGGTCAGGACAAAAGGCAAAAAAAGGGGACAATTTTGACAACTGGTAAAATGCTTTGAATCCAGGAGAACTGAACTATGAAGCAATTTTGAGCACAGAAGCATCCAGTTAGGACAAAAGTGGGTCAGGTGTTTAATGGAAAAGCACAGACTAAAGCAAAAAGTTTTTTTCCACTTCACAGTACAGAAAACTTGGATTAAATAACAAGCCCAAAGCTAGAGTGTTTTGAGATATAAAAATAAAATTGACATTCTGTCAATATGAACTTGGTATTAGTAAGTTGTATCCTATGAGTGCCCCAGAGAGATGATGTCCACCACAGTGGACTCTGTGTGAATCGTGAGGCTACAGAAGCTCCCCCCACCTTTCAGAAAGATCCGAGGTGATGAAGCTGTACATAGAGACAGGCTTTCATATCAGCTTACTGTATCTTGCACCCAATTTCCACCCACCCTTTCCTACGGTAGGATTTTTCAGTGATACCTGTGTTCCCTTGTGAATGGAGGTATAATGCTGACATGGTGCCATGCACCATAACCGACACGGTAACAGCAGCTCTACCAACAGAACAGCTCACAGTGACACTCAGAGCTCACCCTTTCATTTCCCGATACAATTCTCCCTGGGACACACATATACTAGCAGTTCCTGCTTGAGAAAATAAGTCTGATAATTTTTTTGAAGACTGATCAGGATGATAAAACCTATGCTGTTCCAGTTATGAGCTTCTTTAAGTTTTCCCAGCCCCTCTTGAGCTTTGAAATGTTCCTCTAGAGCCTCCCAGGGCATAGTCTCCAAGGATGTGCACTCTTATGCTCCGTGGCATCATGTATCACCATGTATTTGTAAATACAAATATTTTAATCTGGTGAGGATAGAAGTATGCATCACTGGTGAGCCTTAGTGTCTGAGCCTGGCTGTACTCATTCTGTATTAGCTGCAGCTCAACAGCACAAATCCACTCTTTACCCCCTCAAGGACCTTCTTGCTCTCTGGGGCAGAAATTGTTTCTACAACTGGAGCATGAAGCATTGTGCTATTTGTAAGGCTTTTTATTATTAGTATTATTTTTACCTCCTTTGTTGGGTGTTTAGGCAAAGAAGCTGCCTGGAATGCACTTGAAGGGACAGTGCACCCATTGCTCTTCGTTTACGTGGCACGAATGTAGTAGCCAAAGAGGCTGGAGGTGCTTCTGACTTCTCAGACACGATGAAGCAGTGCTTCAGCATGGCTGAGGAAATCTTTTACAGTTTTTGCCATGTTGAAACTGGTGTAAATCTTTTTGTAGTCTAAATTTTAATGATATAGGAAATAGCGTAATTATTAATGTGAATGTATTGACATCTCAGAAGTCGTCTCTCAATGAAAACACCAAAGAAATTAAGTGAAAGAAATTAATGAAATACTTCTTTTCTTTACAAGAGTTCCAATCCAAATCATGACACAAGTGAATTCAAGCACAAGCATATTTAAACCCCCACAAAACGGGGCATTTCACTAGCCCAGAGCAAAGTGACTCCTCATCCCCACCTAGTGACAAAGGTGAAAAAATTATTCAGCTTTCATTAAAAACCAAACAAACAGGGGCTCCACCAGCTACTCACACACACCGGCCACTTGCAGTCCACCTGCAACTAAACCTACTTCAAGCTAAGCTGAAATAAATTATTCAAACCGTTTCATTATCTCATGAGATAAGAATATAAAGTGGTCATACTTGTATTAAGTGGGATTTTAAAGGCTATAGAAAGTCTTTAAAATATTATTTTAAGGGCCAATAAGTTAATCTTACATTGTGCAAAAGCTGCCTCTGCCTCTGAGCAAATAGCTAGGCTTATAAAGCTCAACTGAACAACTGGACTTTATATGGAGCCTCCTTTCATATGTACACAGATCATTTTCCTGACAAAAATAGTGATCAAACCACACTTGAAATGAGGGCATCCATTCTTAAATCAAAGTGAAGGAAAAGCTGTGTGCACCCTATGTTTGGAAGCCGTGCAAATATGCTCACAAAAATCAGGGCCATAATACAGCCTTTCCAGTTTCAGGAGAAAACCTGTGTGAAGGACAGCGTGAGAATGCCTCATTATTCTTACAATTTTGAGTTACTGTTTGTTTCCCTGCTTTTGCACAATATGTTGGATGGGCTAACTTCTGCCCCCACTTCTCTATCTAAGAGACAAGAGGAAAGATGATCACCCAGAGCATCACCAGCATATGAGCTGTTCTCTACCTCCCCACTGGACTGAAACCCTCAGCATGGAATAAGGAGGTAGGAAAAATGAAGGAAAGGTCTTTGGAATTCTATTTAAAAAGGAAACTGGATGAATGGGACACAGGATGCCGTGCCAAAGGGCCTTCAGGCTCCATCTCCCAGCCCAGTGCTGACAAGTGCTTAGGCCAAGGTGGGCAGGCTGCCGATCTGCACAAGGAGAAGCCTGGATGTTTAACTAGAGGCAGTCACATCAGCCCAGCACGTTCATTAACCTGGGTCTTTAATTGACATGCTCAGCAGGTGGATAATGTATTTCTGAGAGACTCAGCTCTTTACAGATTCCCTCAGTGGAGGAGGCTCTTGTAAGGAACTAAAGAAAAGCCTTCCAACTAAAGGATACAAAGGAAGAAGTGGCAGTGCTGATGCCTGGTGCTCTTGGACCTTCCCCAGAATACCTCAGCCCAGCCGCACCGCGCACCCACTGTGGGTCTCAGCTGCTCGCTGCAATTGATGACAGCACACGGAGCATGAGCCCAGTATGAGACTCACCCAGCAAACAGGTTTCCAAGATAAGGTATAATGTTTTAGCGTTGTATTTCAGGAGAAAAGAAAATGAACATTCAGTACTGGTTAAAAAGCCTGCGTGCTGTTTGTGCTGCCAAGGTCCATTTGGGTTTGTCTCGTTCCCACATTTGGCTTTTAGCTACGACTTACCTTTGGTCTCCTCTGATCCATGAAGCAGGTGAGCCCCACTTATATCTTTTGCCCTTCCACACTCTGAGCTGCCTGACAAGAAGACATGAGGCACATCTCGGTGATGTGTAAGAAACAGACCTTATCTCTCCCAAGAAGTCAGTCCCACTCCTATCAGAATTATCAGGTTCTCTCGCCCTCCTTGCTGTTGTCCTCTATCTAGGATGTTTGGTAAACTGAAATAGCAGCTGATATAAACACAGACTGCCTGCCAGAATAAAAATAACCTTTTTAGCTTGATATAGCGGAACACCAGGAATGATAGCAGTGTGCCAAT
Organism: Rhinoptilus africanus; assembly: GCA_013400135.1. NCBI lineage: Eukaryota > Metazoa > Chordata > Aves > Charadriiformes > Glareolidae > Rhinoptilus > Rhinoptilus africanus. Next base: position 688,536 of record VXBO01011655.1, read on the forward strand.
GAGGGAAATCAATTCCACTCAGCCACTGTGATACGAGACAACACTGAAAAATGCATTTAGGAGACAGAATTTTTATAACATTTTTAGAAGTTCTCTTATCTTATGTAGCAGTAGGAGTCAGGGAAAGACTATTCTTACCCATCCTGCTCTATCTGCAGTGCATGCTCCTCCCCACCTGAGAGAAGGGCTACATTCTTCTGCCCTAACCTGCTTTGCTGCCTTCAACTTGACAGCTTATTAGGAATTATACACTAAAACAGAATCTTATTTTGTTACTTTCTACATCTGAAGGAAGTGTATATGCCCAAGGAGTACCCTGAATATAAGAAAGGTGCAGCTGTGTATTTACCTGGAAAGCATCAAGCACTTTCAGTGGAAAGATTTTTCAAGGGTAGGTGATAAGCGGAGATGTAAAATATCCAGCTGATATTACAAACCAAGAGCAACATAAGACTAGTGGAAAAAAGTCATGATCCTAATTCTGCATTACACCCACCAAGTCTTCTGTGACGCTCTCTCACCCAGCTTCTAAGGAGTGAATTAGATGATCACTATGATGAGTCTGTCATTGGTGGCAGAGCAAAGAGAGTTTATTATATGCACAGCAGTACATAATAGCACACACTGTTAGCAGATCCTACTGATTTAAAGACTACTGATTTAGTACCTTTCTATTTAAAAGTTCCAAGTATTTTATGGTCAAGGTTAAGCTTGGAGGAAAGTGAATCTGGTCATTACTTTTAACTCCACTTTACATATGAATAAATCAAGTATGGAGAGAAAAAGAAATTCAGTCTCTCTGAGCATCATCTTGGAGAAGTGAAAGGAAAACTCTGACAAGCTCCTGTTGTGGTTAGGATGTAGAAAATTGTGACAGACAGTAGCAAACAAGCTTATTTCTCTTCAGAAGGCCCCTGTCCTTTGGTTATTCTGTGGTCACAAACAGTGGCACAGTCCTGTTAGCTCTCGTGAGTGCGCACAAGTGATTTGTAGGCCAGAGCTCCTCTGTAGATATAAATGCTTTCTAAAGATTTCCTCAGCCACATAGAAAACCAAGAACATCCAACAGGTAAAAATCCCAAAGCTGGAGCAGAAAACTGAGTACTTGCTACAAACACCTCATACTGAGTCCAGAGCTGAAGCATACACTCTCAAAATACACTCATTAATGATGCCAAAGAACACCACTGAAACTGCCCATTTTTGGATTAATTGCGGTAGCTTAGTGCAGACCAAAGCAGGGGTGTGACCAAGAGGTGGAGGCTCTCCTGAAGACACGTTGTGTGGCATGCTGTGGTCAAAGGAGTGAGCGTGCACCTGAGCGCGCGCCAAGTACCAACACAGATGAGAAGAGAGCAAACAACCATGCTGTAACTGCCAGGGTAACACAGTGAAAATATTACAGCTCTGATAAGGATTTCCTTTCAGCCCGCGAGTGTGCGACAGCTGGCCAGCTCTGTCATCTTTTGCAAGTACACTGTGTATCTCTCCGTTTGCAAAGGCAAATGCATACAGAGTTATCTTGTTTGTTATTCTGGAAGATGCCATTTTGGCTCAGCCTACCCACAGCCTGTATGCTCAAGGATAGCCTTCTGAGCTCATTCAGGGGCATTGGCGTGAGGAATTTTTTTTTTAAGAGGAAGAGCAGTCACAGATGGGCCAGATAGCGGATTAGCAAAGCGAGAAATCTCAGTGCGGGCACCAGAAAATACAAAATCAGGCCTTTCAATCTATTCTGCAACCATGAAAGTAGCAGCCTTTTGTTGCATAAAAGTACCAGCGCAGCCTGAGATGCCCCTGCTGACGGTTCACGCGCTCCATCCAGTTCACCACACACAGAGCCACACGTACTGCAACAGCGTCAGTCGTCCCATTGCCTTGAGAGCACTGCAGTGGCCTTTATGCAAAACCCTCATCCAACAGCCAAAACAGCCAGGCCGGAGCAAAGCAACATATGGGAAGTGAGGCAAGGCCGAGTCTCAAAAAGGCACCTTCTTAAAGGAAATAAAGGAGGAAATGAAAAGAAGGGTGAAGGATTTGAGGAACACATGGCTAAAGTTCAAGATTACATGCTATCAGCTCCCAAAAAGGCGGGAATTAATATACAGGTGTTGAAACCAAACTAAGACTACAAAGGCCACGTGGAGATTTGAACTTCAGAGGACAAGAAACTCATCTCATCAGCCTGCCTTTCTCCAGAGACCCTTAGCATCCCTTCCCTTCTCCGTCACATCGCAGTGGTACACTGTGCATTGCAGACACTGTATAGTTGCTCCTACACAATGTTCACAAGGATACCATTTCCGTAACAGTTGTCACTATAGAGGAAAAAAATAGACACGCTGCCTTTCACAGAGTAACTACATACACTTAACACAGTGTTATACCCTTCAGGGGACCATTTCCACAACACTCAGACCCCCGCGGTTTGAGTCCCTGTGCTCACGATGTGAGTGCTGCTGAGCCAGGGGCTCTGTACCCGGCTCAGAGGGGGCTGCTGCTGCGCACCATCACACACCCTGAAGGCTGAGCCCGAGCCCGGCCCCACGTGAAGCGCTTGTGTGAAATCAGCACAGAAGGAGGACTATCAGCAAAGACGACTCCCTGCAAAGGGCTAAGAGTTTAACTATTAAATTATTACAAAAAAATATCGCAGTGGTGGTAGGGCTGAGAGAGTATGTTAGAAATGCCAGGTACAAGACAAGCTCTGGGAGAATACCTGGTGATATTTTAGGCCTGTCAAATCATGCACCGCCCTGATTCTTGGTGCAAATTACTCATACTTGGTCTGGACCGGCCCACGACGAACTGCTTTTGTCCTAGCATTTATTCAGTAGCTGGGAGATAATATAAATCAGTCATACCATCAGATCACTGCACTGTGCAGTGGCACAAGAGATGGGCATGATGCTAAATCAAAAAGAAAAGTGTGATGTTTTTTTTCTGAATTAGGGTGATTGTTGGACTAGATGATGTGAAAGGTCCTTTCCAACCTAGGCGATTCTATGATTCTATTCTAAGTTTGGCCTTTAACAGCCCAGAATGACGTTTCAGTTTGATACTCCCTGCTAAGTCAAGGCCGGCACAGGAGTCTTCGAACATAAACTGTGGCTCCTCATCAGTAAGAGACAGCAAGTCTCGTATCTCAGGGAATCTGGGAGCTGCTGTCTGGTCTGTTGGGGTAACTTCACTCCCTCCCTTTACCCCATAGCAAATTCTGGCACCTCATAAGCCATAGGCTGAAGCTGTAAGACAGTAGTTTTCCCCAGGAACACTGTGTTGAGCAGCTGCTATAAAAACTGTATTTTAATGCAAATGGAGCAGATGGGGAATGGCATGTCGGATTCGGGTTTTGTGAACTTTTGTATATTGTTTCAAAACCAGTTTGGGATACAAACAAAAGCTCAGTTAGGAAACCCCTGAAGGCCTCCCCTCCACTCAGTTAAGGACAGGGGGTTTGGGCTAACGCTTTTGCAAAGCAGTTTGAGTGCTCCGCCTGATGTTTAGACAGAGGCACTTTCTCAGTAGTACAGAGTCCTCTCAGCTGGTCTCCTGTCCAGGTGCACACAAAGGTTGGATACAGTAAGAGCAAAAGCCCAGCCACAGCCAAGAACTAAACTCCAGCACTGGCTACCGCTTTTACTGACAGGGACCTTCGGAAGAGCGTATTCATTACTGGCTCAAAAGGGTGCTGCGGAGTTTCAAGAAGTTGAGCCTGTTTCTTCCCATGGTATTTCTGGTCCCTCTTCCTCCATTTAAAAATGTATAGATTTTAGATTTCATATTTGGAAAAGTCACTTTGAAAGTCCCTATATAGACAGCACTGATTAGTTTAAATAATAATTACAGCGGCTTCACCACGTAGACCAAATGTTAGCAGTGTACTTTTGTAAGCTGTTCAGTACAAAAAGGGTCCACAGCTTTTTCAGGAAGGTGGAACTGGAGCCATGAGTTTTCTAGGCCAAAGGCACCTTCCAGCTATTTCAGCTGTTGTTTGCTAGTACTCCATATGCTGTGCTGGAGATTTGGTGCGCACCTTTCTACTGCTATATGTATCTAATAACTCTTTTCTCTTTGCATAACAAAGTGTGGGCACAGAAATTTGTTTTCTTGCTAGGATAACCCACACTTGAGGAATTTATACTATTCTGGCAGTGTGGATTCCTGCATAGGAACATGCTCTCTAAGTCCTACGGGGTCAAGCAGGGCTACTAACATTAATAGAAGTTAACAGCACTTAAAACTTTTTGCCACTAGAATATCAAGTATAATTTATTTGTATAAAAACCAGCATGTAAGCATTAAGAACAAACCTATTGTAACAAACAGTCAGTAGTCTCTGCTGTAAAATTCTAAGTGACAACTTCATTCAAGCCATCTGACCATTAAAGCAAAGCAAGCAGCAGATTTCACAAGGACAAGAGCTTCACTAGAGCATGTGTATGCTGGATGTTCTTACACAAGGGTGGGCACTGCAGAAGCAACTGCAATGAAACCACAATTGTGTATGTTTTTAAACTAGAGCCTGAATATGTCAACTTCACCTGAAGCTCTAACATCTCCATGTAGAATTTACCTTATCCCTTTTTCAGTATAATCCATAAAGAATTCCAAATCTCCTGCTCAGTATTTTAATTTAAACTTCATCAGAAAACAACTAGACATCATCATGATTCACTCTGAGTTATTCAAATATTTCAAACTTTCTTTCTCCTTAGGGGTTAATGGTACCAAATGTGCAATTCCTCGCTCATGACATAAGGATAGCTCACAAGTGTGCAAGGAGACTGGGCACCAGGAAGATGCAGCTACCCAAACCCCATAAGCGCTCTCTCTTAAAGCTTCCTTCTTCAATGCTCTTTTAAAAAAATAAATAAATAAATATTTATAAATTTAACCAAGTTGCTGGATAGCATCTGCCCCTTTGAATGTATTGAAGGCAGACAACAGAAGGATTCCAAAAAAACAGGTCCCCAGACAGACCAATTCATAACGGACTTTGCTAGAGCTGGAGACGGGACTGGAGAGAAGAAATTAACTGTACATCAGGTACTATATAACACTTCTCTATGATAGGAGCACACAGACTTCTGAAGGCTCACAAGAGACAGAATAAATGTATTTTTCTGTTGGTACTCTCTCTGCCTTGCACAGTTCAGTCATTTCAATAGACCTTGCAAAGCTAGAGCTGATACGTAAAGCAGTTGCTAAACAATTTGTATTACTGCCCTAGCTTCAAAATGCTGTGCAACAATTATCACCAGGCACCTCTTAATTAGTACAACATATAAGAGGTTATGAATAATAATCAAAGCAGCAAGAAGTAGGAGAAACAGGTACATGCATGAGAACTAAACCAAACCACCATCGAACTGAAAGTTTTGTAACTTTTTTCTCCAGTAAAGTACTTGCTGCTAGTCTCCAGGGCTCTTTGAACCTTGTACGAAATGTTGTCATGTAATTAATATGAGGACAGAAACCTCGCCTTTTCCAGGTTGTCATGAGCTCTGAAGCAGAAAGGAATAATTGTTCGGTATCTGTGGGTAGCTGAAGGTTATTTTAATACCCGCGTACTTGTAGCTTACGGTGAAAAATGACCCTCAAGTTTCTATAAAAAGCAGCTCTTCAATGTATATCATATTCAGGAACATTTAGAAACACTGTAAATCTGCTCTTCCTATTAAACAGTGAAGCTATCTGCACAGACATGGTTTGATTTATAGAGCTCACTGTCTAAAATTCATCCCTCTGCCTCTATTTAATATTTCCAGGTTTCTACATGAATTATATTGTTTACAAAAAAAAGAGAGGTAACAAGTATCTTTAGCAGTCAGCTTCCTCAAACTATCTTCTACAAAGCATATTTACATTTCAATCGGTAGTGTTTTCCTAAAACATACATGAGACTAGAGAGCAAGACCAGGCAGATTTCTTAAAGATAAATATTCTGAAAGAAGGCTAAGCTGATTACAACAGAAACATTCATCCAAATAAACTCAGTAAGGTTTTTGGATTTTCTGTTAATAATAGCCAATAGCTAAAAATAAGCCACGGTGTTTCCAGCAATTAGAAGAAATTGAGAAGTTACAATTATAAACTTACTAAAATGTAAACCCTTCTTTCATTCAGAGCTTCGGAATGCAAGCTGCAGTTTACTAAAGCATACAAATCTGTATTGAAGTTCTTGAAACAAATCTTAAACATAGACAAAGAATGGTTTAAGATTATGTCACATTTATTTTCAGAGCTGCAATGAGAGCTATATTCACATTTAAATACATTTCATTTGTCTAAAGAAAGCATTTAAAGTTATTTCAGCTGCTATTCAGCTCCTCTGATACTCAAACACTGCACATGCACATAGAGATTAAAGTATAATGCTCTGCAGCAAATGGCTTTCAGAATAAAATATTTTCCATTTCTTAACATCCTACCTTCATAATTGCCTTCTAGGAGACCCAGATGCTCAAGTGCCTTCACAAATCCAACAATTATCACCAGTACAACAATCATTTCAAGTCCCTCCAAGTTCATCTTGAAAAATTATTCATGTAAAAGCATCTTTTCTTAGGGAGCGTCCTGACTTCAGAGTTAGACTTTAATTAAAAAGCCCTCCTAGTCCAACACATGCCACACAACCAGATAAATACAATGCTAAAGAAGCCCAGCATATTCCCACCATAAAACATTTCCATTGACAGCAAGATGAACACAGGAATGTAAGGAAGTCAAATCTTACCATGTCTGCATCACTTGCCTGCATGGATACAGATGTTTCAGTCTCTAAGGCAACAGAATATACAGTAACCACTTTGTTTAGCATTTCCTCTCTGTCACAGCCAAAATTCACCAAATCTGTCTGATAGCTAGTAGAATCTGATGCTCCTTTTTCACACTGAATTACACTTTTAGAGAGATCCTGTAGTTTAACAACACAGAGGGAAAAGTGCTTGATACTACAGTGAACTTCATAAAACTCAAGGCAAAATAATTTCATTTAGAAAATGACTTATTGCTGTATTTCCCTATTGAGTGAAATACAATTACTTAATGTTAGCTACATGTTCGAATATCGTGTTTTCCCATGCTGCACACAAATTTTACATCAAATACAGGAATCTATTAAAATATTTAATACGGTAAGAAGAGACTTGTTAGAGGGAAATCAGTTTTAAAGTTTGAGGGATATGTGAGAAACAAAAGCCTTTCCCCCTTGCTGCGCAGCCCTGGGGGCTCTGTGCAGATGGTGGAACAACTGCCCTTGGTGTAGGTCAGCTGCTGTTCCCATGGCTGTTTCCAGACGAGGAAAGGCAAGAAATGGCATCAAGGACACAGGATGCCCATGGCCAGAATTCTGTGCGACTTACTGCTCTGCCTCAGGAAGCACTTTTCCAAGCACTCAGAAAAACAGAAATTGTTTCCAAGCCCTTGGACCTGACAGTTCGGAACAGATTTCTCTGGAGGACCTTATTCTCACCTGAGCACCGTAACAGCAGACATTAGCAAGCACTTCCCTGTCCTTCTGACTTAATTTCATGCAGCTCTCCATAGCTGCAGCCAGTTTCAGACATACACAGAATTTAAAAAAAAAGAACAACAAACCACAACCAAAACTCAGCAAAACCCCTTTCAGAAGTCTGGCCGCTTCTTCTGGTAACTTTTGATTATTTGGCCTGCAATAGCCGCCACTTCTGTGCACAAGGTCCCCCACCACACTCGTTCTTTTAACTTGTTTTGAGGTAATATGACTTTGCAAGTAAGATATATAAAAGTCTAAACTTATATTAATATTGTAATTGTTACAATATTACATTAATAATACTCATCCTCAAGACTGAAATCTGACTCACTGTTTTCAGTTATTGTTTTTTAACTGTTTGTGTACTTCTCTCTCTAACGGATGTTTTATGTTAACATCTCCCAGGATATTTTTGCCCAGTTGCATTAAGTACTTACATGATGGTACGAGGACTTGAGCACCAAGGCCTTCTGTACGCATGTTCGCTTACCCTCCTGGAACTACGAAATGGACTCCCTAGTGCTGTATAGAGCACAATCAGTCCCACAGAGTCCTTGAAAGCTGGTAAATGGTTTTCTTATTGACTTCAACAATGTTTTGCTGCGTTGCAGGGTGTTGCTAAAGGCCTGAACAAAGCTGTTTCCCATGATTATTCCAATGCACTAACATTTTAGGGGTATTCCTTCATTATTAATATAATTAACATCACCAGAATCTACATCTCTTCTTGGGTATCCCCATTCAAAAATAAATCTATACTTTTCTCTTCACTATCCAACTTCATTTGAGGATCTCACAGCTCCTTACCAAATTTCTCATTGACCCTGACCACTTCTGAGGGGAGGTTAAGAATTTATTGAAGAATCAGATCCAATTACCGGGGAAATGAAACCATCTTTGGGACAATCCAGACTTAAGATATTATAATGTACAACAATAAATAATGTTTTAGTACAGAAAGCAAAAGAAAGAACCACCACCCGATGGAAATAGACTGAGATAGAGGGCAGAAAGAAGAAAACTTAAGCTGGATTTTGATCAAGTTTAAAACCTCTGCTCCTACTAAAAGTGAGATAAGCTGGGTGATGACAATAAGCATTCAATATTCATTTTATTTCTGTTTGGAAAGGGGATTTCTCACAGTCCAGTGCACTTGTACCACTGTTCTGGTTTGCTCCTGTGCTCAGTTGAGCCACCAACACAACCAAGTAACAAAATATATTTTTTTTTTCTTGTAAAAAAATTCATTTTGTAGAAAGTAAAAATGTTCCATATCCAGAAGTGGATCTTTCTGATAAAAGCTGCATTTCCAGCATAACTCCTTGACATGTTGAGGCATCCTCCCTCCATGCTTGGATTGAAGAGGCAAAGCCCGAGTTCTGCGCAGAGCTGAGAGCTGCCCTTGCTCGGGCCCGAGCTCCAACCGGGGAGGGCCTCTCCCACCCCCAAAAAGCAGAGAAGGGACTTCCACAGATCCTACATTCCTCTTCTGATGCTTTTGGTATTGACTTATTGGTTGCTCTGCACCCTACTTCATGGAAGCTATTTGAAAGGTTTCATCTTTTTTTTTTAAACAAAAAAGCAGTTTTTAAACCTCAGAGTGCTTCCCAGCTGTTTTCTGGCCAGCCCAAGCCACTGGTAATACTGTTTTTGGGGAGAGAGAAAGAGAGAGAGAGAGAAAAAAAAGGAACCTACTCAAATATACTCCAATCAAAACTTATTTAGCTTGGGCGAGCCGACAGAACAAAGCTGCAGGCTGTGCATTTCATACAAGTTACTTCCTCATAGCAATATATCATATTTGTAACAAACTCTCAATACAATTTTCAATTGTTCTTTTTTGAACCTCAGCAATTCACCGTGAAGGAAAACACTCCTGTCAACTGAGAAGCACAGGAGAGTGTTCTGGGAGGAAAATAGCCAGTCATCGCTGATTGTAGTATGACTCTGTTCCCCTCTCTACGTGCAGCGAAACGGTGGGCACTGCTACCCTAACTGAAGGAGGAAGGCTGGGCACCCGGCCAGCAGCATGCTGCAATGCCAGGGGGCAAGTTATCCAGCGGACTTCCAGGCCATCCCAGCGCACAGGAGGGACACAGAACAGCAGCAAATCAAACTCTGTTTGTCGCTATGATATGCATGCAGAATCCAGCATTCCTGGGAGTTCATTACGTATGGACGCTAGCCCTAAGTAACTGCTTAATTAGCATCTGCTTTGCAGTTAGTTTTCACAGCATGAGATAAAAATTAAGGTGCATGAAGGATAGAACAAAAAGGAGAGGAAGGGGAGGCAGACACGGGTTAAAAAAAAAAAGGCAAACCTACAGGCAGCTTTTCTCTAGGCAGACTTTCTGGGAGATGCTCACACACTGTGCTCTGATGTTAGGTAAAGTTTGAACTGGTGCAGAACTGGGCATCCAGATGGGTCTGGCAGGTAAGGTGTTGGGTGCAAGGCTGGGGACAGCACGGATGAACGGCTCACCCCACTGTCCTCACCATGCTTGTGAGAAACCTCACCTTTCCATTCCCAGCAAACAAGGAGAGAGCTCTAAGCTAACTCATGCATGCATCAAACAGCAGGAATTGGGGAGAGCCTTCAGGAGAGCACCAAACCAGTATCTATTTGTTAGTAACATTTTCCTGTGCAGTTACCCTTAAGGGCACGTCTAAGATTTGACCCTCCTGTACCATTTCACTCTGACAAGGGTACAACTGACAGCAGAGCCCCTGAGACTGCCCTGCTCCGATTAAGCCCAGCTGTTCCTGATGGCCTCAGAGTTACATCTACCAACAACTGAAAACAAGGCCAAGCACTGGAGAAAATTCTCCCAGCACTCATGGGCATCCACCTGGGGATGGCAGCGACACAAGCAGAGAGATGCAAACCTTTCCTCTCCTCCTCGGCCCTTCACTTCATGCAAGAAATAAAGAAGGGAACAGTACCAGCTGCAACGTGAGAGTGTTTTGCAAAGTCAGGGTATTAGAGAATTACACGGCTAATTCAGGACAGGGATTCCCAAGCTAGTCCATATGCTTCTGCTCCTCAGTTCTTATTGCTTCGCTCCTCTAGACAGTAACCAGTCTCTCAGCTGAGTCTTGTTGCAGCAGACGCTTCCTGATCCATCATTTTATTAATAGTATGATTACAGTATAAATATTTCATTCCGTGGTGTGTGTAGGAGGCTTCATTATGCCTCGGTATCTTTGCATGCACATCCTTTTTAAATACAGCTCTGTTAAACTTATGGCAAATGTGTCAGTTCCAGCTCTTTCAATATTTCCTTTAATGCTCTCAGTATTTTCTCAAATGCTAATAATGTTAAATTCCAAGCCAATTTATTCAGTGAATAAAATCCACATCCAATAAAATCATTTCTTTTATAATACAGTCATATAAAAAGATGCAGTGAGAATTTAATGCAAATGGGAATTAAGTCTTTGAAAAAGAGAGCTGTCATTTTCTGACTTTATGCGCCAAATAATGAAACGGTACAGTAAGCATTGGTTAGGTGTCCAGGGCAGTATTTTCACATTTCAGTGTTTCACAGATAAACTTTGCCCCACTCTTGTTTTGTGTTGTTTTTTTAAGTGTCCTAGTCATAGCCTTAATATAGATAGTATCATCTTATTTTTTTTCAGAGTACTGACCACGTTCTTGATATAGATACTGCCAACAGTGTTCAGTGATTTAATACAGGAATTATCGGCAGTATGAACACCCAATTACACTTTTATCAGAAGCAACTGCCACACTTCTGTTTGCGGCTCCATCCTGGAAAAGGCAGTGCGAAACACTTGCAAAGCGTATTTCAGTTTTCCCAGCCCCCAGGGTCTGCTAGCAGCTCAGAGTTCTGATTTCAGAAGCGATGTGGGACTTTCTCAGTTTAAATAAATGATAAAATATTAAATTAAGATATCTCAAGTAGAAATTTAATTTTCAGGTGAATGCTGAGGAGAAATTCCAGCTTGAGTCACAAAAAAAAAAATGACACTTTGATTATGGTTCAGTGATACCAGTGGTCTCCAAAATGATTACAAGGAACACATTTACTTCCACAGTAACCATTAACATCTGTACTAAACTTCTAGTTACAGCATGGTCTATTGTTTAAAGAGGCTGTTTAAACATGACTTAAAAACCTAAGTCCATGGCTCCATGGCAATTACCACAGTAGAAGAAAGTGCAAAATCATCTGCGAGCAGAACGGCAGCAAACCAGCACCGAGAGCTGCTGCTGCAGAAGCAGCTGAGAGACAGCAGCAGTAACATCCCCTAGTGCTTGGTAACACACTTTGTGAAGCATTTCCAAGGGTGTGGGTATACCATGGACCCAGGTCACAGGTGGAGAATGGGATGCACAGCACGATGAAGCGACTTGAGTAAGGTCATTGAGCCTGTCTTGTCAGAGCCAGTGGCAGAACACAAGGCTCTCAAATCGTTCCTCAGTATCCTCCCAATATACGAAACCATTCTGCTCTCATGGATTTAGCAAGGAGGACGGATAACCTTGTGTGAGAACCTGTCATTTCAGATGAAGCATGAAATCGGGGTTAAAAGAGAGCCACCACAGGCTTGTGTGGCTGTCAGGGATATGTGCTGCTTGCAAAACACTGCTTACGGATCCTCATTTCCTTCCTGAAGCTTTAGTCAAATTGGATGCACCACAGTGACAGGGCTTTAGAGAAGCCTCAGCTCCCTCAACTGAATGACAATGGAGAGTGTTCCAGACACCCAACACACCAAATACTGCGACTGCTTTTTCTCTGTTATTAAAAGGAGAGAGAGGGTGCTAATGGTATGAGAGAAGTACCCTTATGGTGCAGAGCAGAGCAGCGGAAAAATAAAGCAAGTATTCAGAATTTTGGTGAAATTTTAGTTTGAAGAATTTTTCCTGTAGGCAATTACCACAGTAGAGACCAAGACTGAATGACAGGAGCTGCCAGCGGGAAACAACTGGAAGATCCAGCACTGGGGTATGCAGTCATCTCTTTGTGACAAGCACAACCATGTCAAGTACTCACTGCACAAACCTCTGCCCCAACCACAGGCGAGGCTTAAATGTGTTACTCTTGTCGTTACATAAATGTGAGGGGAAAGCTGTGAGGATTCCCTTCACTGAAAGAACTGGATTAGGAAACCATGAAACTCCTTTGGTTTTCTTGGATATACCAAATTTTCCTGCTTTTTAAAAAGTTTAAAAGTGGCTAGCATAACTATTTTTAATATGCAACAGAAATTTCCTAGGGAAGAGGGTCAGTGAACCAGGAGTCTGATCAAACACAAAGAGGCACCGTTGGACTGAACCAACCCCGCCTCAACAAGCAGTATATAATACCCAAGAAAGGGTATTTTGCTTTTTTTAACATTTTAGTCTCCATTTATTATTATCATACAAGAAATTCTTGAAAAAAAACCAACCCTGTCTTAGCACAACATACGGACCTGCCAAAAAATCAAGATCTATTTTAATCTTTAACTTAATTACATTAAGCTCTCACCTTTCTGGTCTTATTTTAGAATATGAACAGCCCAGCGGCTAAATCTCATACTTGGCCTGCAGCTGTAACGTGCGGCAGGCTTTGTGACCGCTGCAGCAGTCTGCCCACTGGGAGCTGCAGGGACCTTGCCACATTCTCATCCCAAGTACGACTTAGAGCCCGGCCACCATGTCTGACTTGCAGCTCTTGCCACTAGTTTATAAAACTGCATGGCAGCATTAGTAGGCTGGTTGCCTTCCCTTTCTGAATTCTAATGCTAATGAGGAAAAAAAAAGCCTCAGGACAAAGTCACGTTCAAAAGGAAAACTACGAACTATATTTGAAGACAAACTAGCTTGCAAACTCTCCCATCGTATGCATCCATTTCCAGCAACAAATGCCCTATACTCTAAAGAAGCTGCTCTCTATTGCATGGAGACACAAATTCATTCTGGTCATTGGCCATGTCTACCTCTTTTTTCAGCCGTGGCTGCAGCGCTGGGTATCAGCTCAGTGGACATTCTCATGCCATTCTCATGTCTGCAGCCACTGGGGAGGTGGCAGCCAACAGCACCCTGCAGGCTGAGGCCACGGTCATCACAGAATGCCAGAATGTGTTGGGTTGGGAGGGCCCTCTAAAGGCCATCCAGTCCAACCCCCTGCAGTCAGCAGGGACATCTTCAACTAGATCGAGTTGCGCAGAGCCCCCTCCAACCTGACAATATGACAGCTCTCCTCCCGCCCAGCTTTAGGGGAGAGGTAACTACAACTTAGCAAGGCATGTGGTTGTGGGGCAGGAAGGAGCTCCTTCCCACCGCCACCACCCCTGCTGGGCCCATCCTGGGGGCACGAGGGGCAGGACATGCGCTCTGCTCTCCACTTACTTTCCAAGGTCTCCTCCATTCTTGGGAGGGACGTCTACACCAAGCAGAGGCTTGCATTCAAACTTACCTCATTCAAGGGGCTGATGAGAATCAAGGTCATGTCTATGATTGCACCACTAAGAGTAGCAGAAGTAGGGCCTGAAGCAAAGGTTCTGACTTGGGATAAAAATTCAGAATGCAATATTGTGGCACAGCCACGCTTTCAAAGACACAGATATCCCAATGCATTATTATGGTTTTGCGTGGAAGCCTCTGCTTCCTTTAGATTCTTATCTAACTCTCTTTACACCATTTAGAAAGCTTTGGCACTTGAGAAACCCATTGAAAAGCCTCCTTTGCACCATACTTTGACTTATTTAGTATCTACAGTTGCTGTTGAGAAAGGGAGGAATTGAGTTACCTACGAACATTACAACTAGTGAGCCGTGAAACCACATTAGTGCTACCATCCAGTCAGCTATTTAACACAATATTTAAAATATGTATTCAAACTGTATTTTCAACCCTGGTATTCAATCTATAGCTTGAAAACAGATGTAACTTCAGCATTCTTATTAGAGAAAACACTGCAAGAAACTAGCCCATGAAATAAAGCATTTTACAGCAACGTATAATGGCATTGCACTCCCTTTCTACTGGATAAAAGTGAACAGGCTTATGGGTGGAGATAGTTCTTTCTTCACCCATTACTGGTAGATATTATTTAAATTGCGCAAGTTCACACTTCAAACACATGGAGTGAATCTGAATGCAAAAGAAACAGCATAGAAGATTCAAAACTGCCTACAAGTAGATCTAGTTGTGATTCCTCAAAGCTGATAATTAGTTGTTCAAAGCACTCTGCATTTGATTAAAGTTTGTCCAATTTACAGCAGAAGTCCACAAACTGTTGGAAACTGTGGGATTGCTGTCACAGAAGGTCCTGCCCTGTCCTAGGGGATCTGGGAAATGAGTCTGCCCAATGAGACTGGTATTCAGGACATACTGGTGCTGGGGAAAATGACGAGAGGATAATTAGTTACTGAGTATCTGAGAATCTCCTGGTTCAACACATCTCACAAAATATATTGCTTTTGGTGTAATTTTAAGCTGGTACCAAAATCAGGACTACAAAACCACCCTGGGATCCACCACCATTGTTTTGCTTCCAGATCTACTGCAAGTCCCTGCTGATTTAATTTTATCAGAGAATCCAAAATACCACTTCCCTTTTGAAGGAACCGAATCTTATGCTTAAACACTGCTCTCTAAAATAGCAAGTTTAGCCAATATCATGTCAGATAACATAGAGTAAAAGCTTAGGAAAGGTTATCTATTAATGGAAGAAAACTCTTGTTTTGGAGCAGCTCTCTGAAGGACACATCTCATGTCTGAAGGCAGCCTGTTATGTTAGCAGGTATGTTCTTTTTATCATAGCCCCAAAAAGAATATTTAAGAAATGGAGATGCAACATGCTGCTTGACAAGTAGACTGCGCAGAAAGTCACCTAATTTGTCTTATGTATGGAAGCACTCATTTCTCTTATAACATTTTCCATTAGACTTGCTTAGTAAGGAAACCATTTCAAAGTTACTCAGTGTTGAATTTTGACGTTCTCCCTTTCTCTTTTCTGAAATTAGAGCTGTAAATCGAGCTATACAGAAGATATTAAAGCATGCCCTCCGCGGTGTAGCAGGTCACAGAAGTTCACACCTTGGGCTCACACGCACACAGTAATTGCACCACCACGGCCCTGGGCAGCCTCCAACTGCTCAAAGCAAGACTCAAGCGAGCGGCTGGTCCTGTACAGCAGCAGGAATGACAGAGCTGCGTCCACAAGGCTGCTAGAGATGTCTTATAGAGATAGATTAAAAAACTAAATATTTATAACTTGACTCAGGAAAAGGTGTTACCTGTCCATTTATATTTAAAGGGCGTAAATATCAAGGAGGGAGAGGAATTGTTGCGGAGGTTTACAGAGCATAACTGAAAATAACAGGATGAAGCCGTGCCAAAGAGAAGTGCAGGCCTGACCCTGATTTTCAAATACAAGCAAGGCTCGTTTAGACCCACAGAATTTCACTGCCAGACTAAGCCGTATCTGGGTTAATTAAGATTTCCTGAAATATTCACTGAAATCTGCACTCACTGACAAAGGGCACCAACAATGCATTTCACTGAGATCATTCACTCTCTGAGAGCATTTTCAAAGGGCTGACTCATCTCGTCTTGTCTCGTCCCAGTCTGTGCTGGGAGTGCTTTGAAATATGGAAGCATGCAATGGAGATGCTCTCTCCTGCAGATGCCTGACCAGAAACCCAGGGAAATTAAAGACTTTTTTCCATGAAATACATATCAACACACACCCCTACAGTGCAGGGGAGATCTGAATGTGCCGTTTGATCTTTTTCAATACACATTAGTGGATAACAGTGACCCCTGGTCTCTATGAATATCAAATAAGCAGTGTGCAAACATGGTAAGCAACCATATTTTACACATATTTTACAGAGGAACTATAGTTGGGTGGAAACCTACAAGAAGACAGCAGAAAAGCAAAGGGATGTTGACCTCCATCCTTTTGGAGATCAAAAGTACATCGGTACTCAAGTTCTCAGGCTCACTACATCCCACAGGGGGGAACTGTGTCATGTTATCTAATTTGAGCAGCCTGGGCTGGTGGGAGGTGTCCCTGCCCAGGGCAGGGGGTTGGAACTAGATGATCTTTAAGGTCCCTTCCAACCCAAACCATTCTATGCTTCTATGAATTTCCTAGAATTCGTCCTTAACAAAGAAATGGTCACTCTGAAGAATAAGTAACAGAATTAGAAAGGTTCATAAGGACAAAAGTTGACAGGAAAGAAAAGAGAACTAAATTTAATTTTCTCATATCCAAATCCAAATGCAACAGACTTTAGAGATTGGGCAAACTTCCAACCGTTGTCTAACCCAACAACTATCAACTCAACACAGAAGGAATCACTGAGATTCTCCAGCTTCGCTTTTATGCCACATTTTTTCTTGGTGATATGTTTACCTTCAAACTCCCCCACTCTCTCACGGATTGACTAATTCTTAACTAATTCAAAAGAACATTCCACTTCCTCCTCCCAAAGCATTAGTTGGTCTCAACACTTTAAAGGGGCTAATAAATTTCTGTTAGGCCAAGTGTCGTTCCCTGGTCTTGACTAAATTATTATTGGGCTGTAAACTCAGAGTGAAAATATGCTTTTCAATTTGGTGAAGCAAAGTTTAGTACTTCCATACACTGTGCACATATTTTATAGACATACCAACAAATAAACTTTCCTGAAGCATGTTGGTAAATGCACAAAGCTCATTGCCACTTCTCAACTCAGATCAAATACAGCCAAAACCAATTGCTTTGGGGCAACCATCTCAGGGATACAGAGGCAGATGTCCAGAAGATCTAGAAAAACTACACAGAATGAAGAAATCATGTTTTGTCATGATAATTGCGTCATAGTGGCAATTTATTCACCTGCTATACTGTTTACGGCTCTAACAAATAAGCAGAAAAGAAATATCACAGACCTATATAAAGAAAAATTACGAAGATCTGCACACTGTGGTAACAGAGGGAGATGGTTACAGCAAGAAACAAGTTACTGCTGAGATACTTGAACACACAAGAGACGATACACTCCAGCCATGGAACAGAACAGATGCATCCTCTCTTAAGGCCCGTCTGCTTAAGATAAAAAATATAAATGGATTGAATTGTGGGGTTAAATTCAGCTGTGAGCTGAAAGCAGGAAAAAGCAGCTGATGTTTTACATGCATGAGCCTGTCTGAAGAAGAATTTACCTGCCGTCTGAGACTTCACAGACAGGCTGCCTTACGGCCACACTTCCCAGCCACAAGACACACTGCTTTGCTTGGTGCAGAGTGTTTTCACTGTTAAACATTTTCCCAATAGCAAAATATTGAATTTATTGAGAGCAAAGCACTGGTGATCCAGACACTTGCAACAGCTTGAGCGGCATGAGCGAATGTGTAGCTATGCTCAGTGTTTTCCATTTTTTACAGGAAGTAACATTATGACTGAACTAGAAAGCAGATGGGCAGTAACCTGATAGTTTTCAAACATCACAGATACGTATCTGTTGGTTATAGGGAAGCTGCCATTGCTTTGGTATACAGGAGGCAGCGGCACAGAAAACATATTCTTCCATATGCTATTTTCCACCTTTTTTAATAGTGATAATTTCAGACAAAGATGAAAAGAAGAGATGCTGAAGAGAGATCTGAAACACAGGCACCCACCTGAAGACAAAGGCAAGCTAGCAGGATTAGCAAATCTAACAAAACCAGAGTCTACCTGATTTTGTATTACTGAGGAGAGTTTACATTCTCCATCAGAAAGGAAGGGACTATCACAAGATGTGTGGAGTTCTTATTACATCTTAACATCATGAGAGAAAGTTGCACCAGGACCACAAGGTGCTGGTTTCATTCTCCTCAGAAGACTGGAAGTGATGCTGCCAGCAAAATATATGTTATCCCAATATAGGAAGCCTTTTTATGCTCAGAAACTTTGGTTTAACCCTTGTGCCCAGGACTGAAATTATGTAAAATCTAAACTATGCTCAAGAAGCCCACAGATATTTGCAATTTTACGTTGCCACAAACACCAGAAAAAGTGTTTCAGAACAAAACAGGTTTGTCTCTGGGGTTGGCAAGAACTGACTGTTCCTACATTCATGATGTGGCACTTAATATACATCTGCACACTGATGAGACATTATTTTAAAAGCCTGTGTACTCCTCAATATAGAAATGACTACTGAGCATTCAACTTCCACCTCAGGGAAGGGAGGGTTTGGAGAGCAGATGGTGAAATGGGGTTCCAATATAAAGCTTCAGGTTTTTACATAAATTACTTAACAGAAATCTTAAGACATGCTCTGTCTTTTAGACACTTCTTAGTGCCAGAACCACGTTATGGACTTCAGAAATAGGTGGGTTATCCAGACACCCTGATGACGTGCCACCGTCCATCCTCAGTACAAGCATCAGCAGTACAGAGAAACACAAAACTCAGGAAGAATTCTTTTGTCAGGATTTTTTTGACACAAGGGAGACATTACTATGAGAAAAGGAACAACGAGAAATAATGTAAAACAATACAAGACAAACAAATCACCTGAAAACAATCCAAAAAAGCCCTGTTTTTCTCCTCCACAGTCTGTTTCACAATAAATTATAAGCCATTTAACTCCAAAGCACTAAGCATCTCTACTTCAGGTGGGAAGTCATTTGGTTCCAGGTAGCAGTTTTGTTTCAGGGGAGATAAGCTTCTTTCTCAGCTACTAAATTGCACTGGAAAACCAAAAACAGCCTGAGGTTTCCTCCAGGTTTTTACTAAAGTAAGTTACTTTATATTTCAACTGAAGGTTACAGGCTAAAACTTTTCCACTGCTGCATTACTGCTCACGCAATGCCCATGAGAGTGGCATCAGTATGATTTTTCACCTAGAAAGGCCTCAAAGGAGTTGACTGGCATTTCAAGGACCAGAACGGCTGAGGCTGCTTAGAGGAGATTTAAAGCACCCTGTTCTCCAGCATCTTACATCATAGCAGTGCTTTCAAGCCCATGCCTGACAAATACATAAATCTACAGAAGGAAATGCATGAAATTCTGACTCTATGGCTAAAGCTGAGCATAAGTTCTATCAATTAAACACAGAAGTAATATTTCATTTCATCCAAAGTCAGAGAATACATGCACATGAGCACAATCAGTTCCCCGGCTCGCAGGTACTTGGAGAACTATAGCAAAAGAAAAAGTCCAGTAAACAGAACTACAGTTAAACTACCATGGCTGCTTTATCTGGGCCAATGAGTACCACTTGGGTTCCAGAACTGCAAGGTTTAAAGAAGAATAAGTATACTTTTAATCTTACAACCTTTATTTTTTTCCCTTACAACCATATTAGCAATTTGTTTCCCAAAAGTGCCTGGTAAGCTCAATTAATCATTAAAAATACCTTTTAGGTCACATCACAGCCACTTAAATATCTTGCCTTGTGCAGGCAAGACTGAAAGTGAAGGTGCCCCCTGCACCCTGCAGGGCTCCTCTACTTTGCCCAGAACACCAAACAAATACATTTAAGAATATGTTTAAAAATGTATCTTTAAAATGGGCTACATTTCTGCACTGTAGTTGCCAACTTGCACCGCAAAGACCCTGAACAAGCAGAATTCTCTTTATAAACAAACACAGACCAGCCTTTATAAATACTGATTTGATATTAAACATAAGAAATAAACTTACTCATTTTGCATGCTAAAATTGCAAATATCTCCAAAGTAGGAATCCTCTCCACCCCTTCTCTGCTGAATTTCCTTGTTGCTTTTCCACTGGTGGTATCCCAATAACCTGCCTGATCAACAGTCTAACCACAGGTCTCTCTTTCCTACATTCATCCAAGGGCAACAGCTCTGACTTGTTCCCTTTCTCGACTGAAACAATGACAAGGAAGATTTCGACATTAACATGAAGGTATAAATCACAAACTAAAGGCTGTCACAATAGATTTCAGAGTGCAATACTACAATCAATCCTCAGAGCACAGCCCACCAGGTGAGCTGGAGTAGATGCTTCCCATAACAATTCTCTTTCATATAAAGGACTCCCACGTATACGTATTTCCCAATGCTCCTTTCCAATCCACAGTGCAGCTTTCTACAGACACCACACAAACCAGTTATTGCTGAAGATAACTGCCAATCCTAGTCTGATGGGGTTTAGGATTCATTTTGTTTTAAGGCAGAATATTTTTCTTTGTATATAACCATTAGCCTGAGGGCAACAAAGGAATACTACTCGTTATGTGAGGCTTACAGGAGAAGCATATTTTTAAAAATGAAATTCTAAAGCCTGATGACATCTACCATAATGCCGAGTTCTGAGATACACTGGGGTAACTAACGGCTACATATGGGCAGCCGTTTTAAAAGCATTCATTTTTGCCTTACCTCCTAAAACCGTCAGCAGTATTTCTGCACCCAATGTAAGGAGCATATGACCCGAATATTAATTTTTACTTCAGTGTATTTGCAGGTTATTTTTTGTTTATTTCTTTAAATTGGCACTTCTTTCCAAAATGCTATTTGGAACTTAGACTACATCAGATGTGTACTTTTAAGGGTTTGGTTTTGATTTGTCAGTATTCATATTCACATGCAATAACTTTTTTATCTGCTTACATCTAAAAACCCTTGAAAGAGGCATTTATACATTTCAAACAGAAATGTTGAAATACAAGCCTGCTTTTTATTGTAATGAGACACGACGGCTGGTATTTCCACATCTAACCCCTCTTCCATTAATAGTTCAAGAGTTCCTTAAAATATGAGAAATACTAGACAGCCTTACACTACGGCATATTTATTCCATTGATAATGTGCCGTGTGCCTGGCTCAAAGTGATGCTTATTGCTCTCGGAGGCAATGAATAAATGGTTTAAGGAGCTTGGAGACTGCTCCTTGTGCAGAACTCCCCAAGCCAAGGTTGATGAGGGCATCTAAGGAATGTGGAGGGGGACTACAGCTGGATACCTAAGGTGTGAGCTCAGGACGTCCTGTATGAAAAGGCACGGAAATATCGCGTGTCATGACAGAGTCGATGGCACACACACACATTAGAGACTGATCATGCAGAGAAGAAGAATCTGCCCTACCCAGGCTTTGGAAAGCAAACCCATTTCAAAAGCCAAAAATGGCAGGTTGGAATCAAAAGGCTTGGAAAGGATCAAAGTGTAGCCCTTCTGTGGTGAATTACTTGTTCTATACCAAGCGCAGGATGCAAACTAAGGTATAATGCTGGTAACCAAGACAGTGCTCAAAAGTGGATGTGACTGAAAATGGAGGATGTTACGTCTGGTATGGCCAAAGAGACAGGTGAGCATGTGAAAAACCACCGTAATCTTTCTGAAGAAAAAAATACAGCAGCTACTACAAAACCGTAGGTCATTCAGAGACAGAAATATTTCATAAGTGAATCTAGTACCACATTTTGCTACCACCTCAAATCTCAGCTGCGCTCCAGAAGCGAGGCACTCGCTAGCATGGGGAAATACTCCCTTGGTATTTCATCCTCAAAATGCTAGTGGTGTTATAGCTGT
Organism: Rhinoptilus africanus; assembly: GCA_013400135.1. Taxonomy (NCBI): domain Eukaryota; kingdom Metazoa; phylum Chordata; class Aves; order Charadriiformes; family Glareolidae; genus Rhinoptilus; species Rhinoptilus africanus. The sequence continues at coordinate 710,545 of VXBO01011655.1, forward strand.
AAAGAACATATGGCCCCTTTCCTCAGTTGATAAAAAACATCCTAACATCAGTCAACAGAAGCAGAAAGGAAAGGAAAAAAGCCAAGCAGAAGAAGTTTCTTAGCTTTCATATAAGATTTTGCTGGCTGATCTGAATAGTAATTGAAACGAGATAACGAAATGCATAAAATCTAGAGTGGCGCAGAACTTATCAATGAATGTGAGGAGGGTGAGTAGCTTTTACAGTGTCCAGCTGAAACATGAAAAAATCTGTATTTGGAAAGGGAACAACTTTAAGCTTCACAAATGACTGCAAGAGAACGTACCTTGTGTTCCATTTTCTGTATATTGATCATCAATATCTGTCCTGAAATTAGCATTACAATAGCACTGACTGAACAGATACCACAACATGAGTGTACAGAAATATTGCAAGATTTTTGTTACTGGTACACAAATAGGAACCAGAGATTAGGACGACAGAATCCTTCATAGTATGGACTTCTAAAGAAGCCACTGTTTGATTTACACAGATAACACTTCAAAAGAAAGCCAACACCAGAATTTGATCAGAGGTGAATTTCATTGTTCCTGGAGACAATGGGAGAAGAAAAGACAGGAAGAAAAATTCAAAGGAAATAATGTTCAGCTCTGACACAATAAACATGACACCATCTCAATGGAGTCTGCTCATTCCAATGCAAGGAAGCCTGCAAGGTTAAGAGGTTTCTTACTGCGAGCAGGAGTTGTCACAGAGCAAGGGTTAGGTAGGAAGCAAAGCATGCCAGTCCAAGAGCAGTATCTTACTGACTTATAGCAGGATCCTATTGCCAGGTGATTAATACAAGATAATCAGTTCGCTACGATCCACAAAGTAAGCTTTTCAGTGTGCGACCTGTTAACTTGGCTCTATTCAAGAGGAGGCACTGGAATTTTTGTATCTGGGAATCTATAATAACTAAAGAACTCATTTAAACAATCGATGAAAAAATATTATACAAATCTGGATTACCCTTTCAAATATCAGCAACATAAATATTTCATATTATCTCTGCCCAGTCTTGGTTTAAGGATGAACTGGAGAAACAGTAGCCCACATAATAATTCTCAATAAAACATATTTGTTTTGTGGCATTTACATCCAACATAAACAGTAAGGTTGCATTGTGTCTGCATAACATATTGATCTGCAATTATATTATCCATTCCATTTTAATTTTCATTTCAAGTATTAGAGCTCAAAAATAAAGACAACACTCTGACCTTGTTAACAGGCTGGGACAGCTGGAAGAAGGCTTACTTTGTTCGCTTACATTCCCAAACTGCACAGTTCAAACAGACCAATCCAGACTTACCTGCAAGAAAACAGAATACAAATTTTGGGTTACAGCTTCAAACGTAACAAAAATCTGTCACTGAGAAGTGAAAATAAATAATGGATCTCTGAAAAATTTCACAGTACTTAGAGTTAAAATAACTTTTTGCAGTATAATGAATTATTTATTTGACTGTACTTTTTTTTCCCTAGACCTTAAATAATTAAGATAGCCTTTTTCATCCTGATAATTTAATTACCAAAGGTTGCATTGCCAAAGGGCAAAACATATTATCTGTTGACTTTCTTCTTCTTACAAAGCACTGTTTTGTCTGTTGGTGTAGTCTTGCCCCCCACCCCCATTTTTCCCTTCCCCGCTGCTTCACAACGCGACCAAGTATTTCATCATTGCTCACAACAACACCTCTGAGTGCAAGGATGAGCAGATTAGGAAAGATGGGGTTTGTACACTTTTAAGTGTGTTTTTAAATAGAAGAAAGGTAACAAGCCACAGCCACATGGTGAACTTCTGTTTCTATGGTGGAAGCAAGTGCTTGGGCCCTACGCTTCCGAGTGAAGCCAGCTGAGGTTTTCTAGCAGTGTCCTTGCATCACTCTCCCAGCAGTTTTCTTCACAGAAGGAGACTGGGGTGAAAAATGTTTAAGAAACATTTCTTCCATTTGCCAAAGCACAGTAAATTCATTAATGGCAGTTCAATAAGCATCATGAGAAGGGACTCTCCCACATTGGGTGCCAGGCTGCCATTTCCACCTCAAAATGCTCCACGCAGTATGTCCCACCCTGGGTTTCATAGGATTCTAACACCACTGGCTGCCCAGTGCATCGATATGACCCAGATGCCAAACCACAGCTCCTTTATAAACCCAAAGGATGACACCACCACAAACAGCTCTCCCGTGCGCCAGGTCTCCGCACCCCTTCACCCCCAGCCCCGGGTGCTGCGATACGCGTTCTCCAGCAGGAGCGACAGCAGCCGCTCCGCAGCTCCCATCCAGCAGCTCTGCGGCTGCACCCACCACTGCACACCGCTGCAGTTTTTCACGGTAAAACCAGACTAAGGAGATGTTTTGCTGTCCCCAGTGTCAGTGTATTTTGACAGCTCTGTAGGAAACATCAGCCTATTTTTCAGAGACTGGAAGATGGAGACCTTCCTACTACGTTCCTACCAGAACGCAGCATCTGACTGCCCAGGGTGCGTTTGTCTCCCCATGGCAGAGGGCATGCCTGGTCTCCTTTCTCCTCCTCCTCCTGCCCAGGAGGCCAGCCCTGCAGGAAGGCAGGAGGGAGTCCACAGTTTTTCACCTCAGAATTGGTGGGGGAACACAGGTGCCTGACCTGGGGGCCTGTCTCAGTGGGCGCAGTGGGATCTGCCAGGAGCTACCATCCAGGGGACAGCAAGCCCAACACTGAAATGAGAAGGTGCAGGTAGTCCAAGAAATGCTCCTCAGCTGAAATCTCAATGTTTTCATGTAAAGATCCTGAAAAAACATTACTTCCAGGCTCAGCACGCTGCCCCTCAGATGATATTACAGCCCCAGGCACTGGTACTTAGTATGTCAGAAAGCAAGAGTGCCGTTGCTTGCCAGGTACGTTATGTGGTACGCTCCAAGGATGTTTTCACCCCATGAGGACCAGGGCTTATGAGCATGAGGCTGCTCCTATCTATGTATAGAGGGCCTCATCTGCTCCGTCTTCCTGGTGAGGTGTCCTATAGCAGACCCCAATTTAACGTCACCTGTCCCCGCCCTCCCTTTAATCCTGACCCATAAGCTCAGTTGGCTCTTCATGTGTCCCCAGATGGAGCTCCACAGACTCCAGCTGGTCACTGACATCGAGGGTGACACCCCCTCCTTGTCTCCCCTGCCTGTCCTTCCGGAAGAGCCTGCATCCCCCCCATTCCAACAGTCCAATCACAGGAGCCATCCCACCACATCTCCGCGGTGCCAATAAGATCACAGCCCCGCAGGCGTGCGCACGTCTCCAGCTCCTCTTGTTTATTCCCTGTGCTACATGGGTCCATGGAGGCATTTACACTGGGCCCCGATGAAGCTGAAGTACCACCACCTCAGTTCTCCATCCCCAATGAATCACAGAATCACAGGGTTGGCAGAGCCCTCTGGAGATTCCCGTCCCCCCCCCTGCCAGAGCAGGGTCACCCAGAGCAGGGGGCACAGGAACGCCTCCAGGCGGGTTTGGGATGTCTCCAGAGACGGAGACTCCCCCACCTCCCTGGGCAGCCTGGGCCAGGGCTCTGCCACCCTCAAGGGAAAGAAGTTCCTCCTCAGGTTTAGGGGGAAAAGAAGACAGCACTGCCCTGTCCTGGAAGGTACACTGAGGTAGCCAGCTCAGCGATGAATGAAGGGTAAGCACAAGGAAATTTACCTTACCCTTTTCCCCTCCCCAACCGTCAATCGAGTTCCATTTATCTACTTTAACATTTTACCACTGCCCTGCTGATTCAGGCACTAGTGTCAAGGGGGTGCTGGAAAAGGCCTGTTGGAGCTGCAGGGTCCGACCCAGTCCTCACGGCAGGTTACAGCCGGCAGAGCCGTGCGGAGACGCGCACAGCACCACCGCACACGCCAGCGCACCGGGGCTGGACCTAAACACTGCTGGAAGACCTAACCCAGGCAAGTAACCGGGAAGGAAAATCCAATATAAATTTTACAAGGACCTTATCCCCACCTGGTGGCATTGATATAATTGTCAAGAAACAAAAGCAGCGAGCCAGCAGGCAGCTCGAGCGCGGAAATACCGTGTCCTCCAAACCGCATTTCGATCCTACTGCGATGGAGATACACGATCCGGTATTTGTCAAACGCTGACAGTTAATGGCAGGTGCAGTTAAAAACCGCCCAGATTCCTGCCGTCCGAGCTTAATGAAAGACTTACCGCTGTTTTACCCAGGAAAGCGCCGCTGCAGCTTTCCCTGTTCCAGCTGCAGCTTTCCCACAGCGGGGAAGGGAAGGGCCGCTCGCCTTCGCCCTGGGGCGGGAGTTAGCGCTGGGAGACGGTGGGATGCTGCTGCCCTCTGCTGTCCCTGTGCCATACGGACACAAACCCTCTGCACCCAGTAAAAGCAAGGAATATTGCAGGAAGAGAGAGGAAAATGGTGATAACTGTACAAATTCAGGTTTATCTCTGCGAGGAACTTTCCTCCTCTCCTGGTGAATAAGTGGCGCCAATGTGTGCTTTACTGACTTTGCACATTAACACTCAACATTTCAAAGGGACTATTCGGGCATTCCTGCGATAACCTTATGTGGCTGCACAAATAAACTTGGATGTTTGTATGTGCAATCCTTGAAGAGCCTCGACTTCCTTCCCACAGGAATGTGCATTTGTGGCCCAGCGCCCACACAACAGCAAACACGCCCCGGTGGACGGTAGCAAAGTGAGAAGTTGCGATGGATTTCCGTGCCTCCTGGGGCAGGAGCAGAGCCCCTCTGCTCGCCCAGCGCAGGGTGACACTCGCTGCCGGCGCCGAGAGGGTGCTGTGTCCCCGCGCAGGGCTCAGTATGGCCTGACACGGGCGGCAGGCAGGGAGGAGTGGGGAACAAGAGCCGAGGAAGACGCGGGCAGGAGCAGGCAGGGCCTCTCTCTTTTTGTTGTTGTTTTATTTCATTTATTTCCCCAATCCTCACCCAGTGCGATGACAGGAAACAGCTAACAGGCGCAGAGCTGAGACCCATCCTGGCTCTGGGTGCCACCAAGCCGGAGCAGCCAAGGCTGGCTGGCCTGCAGCCCAGGGAGATGCCAGCTCCCGCCAAGAGCATCCTTTAAGGCCAGTTTCACACCACAACCTTGCCAGGCTCAAAGTCAAAGCATTTAAAACTTTCACTCAAATGAAGGCGATACATGTTAAAGATGCAAATATAGTCATAAGCATTCCATCTTATTTGCATTACTGAATTTCTGCCCTTAAATGTAACTGCTGGCAATGGGGTGCTGAGAGGTGATAAGAACATCACAGTGGCCGTGCCAGCCTCAGGATACCTCCTGGAACATGCCTGTCCCTGGCGGGAGCAGGATTTGAGTCAGAGCCTCTCGTAGTGAGTACAGAGAGTAATGGTCAGCAAGAAGAAAGGGCTAGGGTAGAAAGATGAGAGGGGTACAATAGAGGGTGCAATGAAATGTAAGAAGCGTTGGTTTGATGTGGCTGTGTGCTGGATCAGGCTGCAAGGAAAGGAAAGGGCAGCTCTTGAAAATGAGGGTGCAGGAAGAAGACAAAGATACGAAGTCCCAACTGAAAAGAGAGAAATACACCAAGAGGCCATTTATGCCAGCAGCATCCATAAGGTCCTTGATGGTTTTTGCTCCTTGTCCTAGCACAGCACTGGAATAACAGGCAAGCCAGGACTATTGCAAATATTCGTTGGTCCCTTCCTAAGGGACCTCTCTCCTTTTGGCAGAACAGAAGGTTACGTGAGGTAAGGGCAAGACAAGGTGCTGAAACACAATGGTTACCTCCGGAACAATTGCTGGAGAAAAAATAGACCTTTTAACCTGAAGTCAAAGGATGGTGGTGCATTGCCTTCTGGCTAAAACCAGACACAGCAGATGTTTTGATCTTATCCTCTTACATTAACATAAAGCATATACTGAGAGTCAATACAGACTCCCTGGTAACTGCCAAAATTATAGGCGGTGCTTTGCTAAATATTGCCTCTTTGGAAAATTGCACCCTTAACGCCCGAGCCTTCTTTCTGTTGTTGTATCCAGTTTAGGAAAGTAACTCAAAACCAAAGCACCTACCGAGATACATACTTCTCTCCTGAGTGGTGGGGGCCTCTCTCTAAGTGAGCAGCACCCAGGTGAGGGGCTTATTCTGTCTTGGAGATATGCTCCCTGCGTTCCACAATTTTTCCTCATTATTAGAAAGTCTGCTTTACAGACTGCTAAGTCATCTTCTCCCAGGTACAAAGAAAGCATTTGGAGAAGGGCTCAGTTTTGGGGTTTTTTTTTCACAGCATAATCCACTTGCTAGGTGCTTTCTTAACAGCTTCTGTTCATCACTAAATTGACAATCCCATGAAAGAAATCATAACCCTGAAGCTAAAGCAGCTTTGCAGTCTCAGGATTGTTTAATGACAAACTACAGTAATATAGACACCTTTTGGAGTAAATTACCAAACGTTTGCCAGTGGCATAGGCAGGCATCAGACCTCCAAACCAATAAATAATTAGTCTGCGGCAAACACATTAAATACTTGGCCAGTGTTTTGTATTTCCACTGTCAATTTCTTTGCATTTCCCAAGAAAACTCGTCATCTTGTGGCCATTTCCTTTCTCTCTTACACCTCCTAAGCATATAAAACTGTTACCTTCGCTATACATACACATGCTAATGTGATATTTTCGTACCCAGTACGTGTATATGCAAACTGTGCTTGGCCATTGCAGAAGGATTCAAGGCCTTGTGCCAGCTGCTCCGGCACATGAAAAAGGAAGCAGATCACAGCTGGACAGTCCATCTCAAGGAGCTTGTGTCACACTGGAGACACAGAGACCTACAGCTGATGTCTCACAGGTACCCCATGAAGTCCTCTTTGGTGGCAGTTACTGCACAGTGAAGTTAATGAGCCGGAGCCCCCAGATCTGCCGTCTGGTGTAAGCTCAGAATAAGGCAGCAAGGCTCCTCCCTGAGAAAATCCCAGCTCTTACACGAGCACAGCAAACCAGTTTCTTCCTTGCCTGACTCCTATGGAATTAACCACTCCCAACTTACAGGAAATGAGGGAAATGTTGTCATTTATGTCTGACCTCTAACACAGCCAATGAACTAAACATCTTTAGCAGTGAGGGCACTCTGCGGAGCAGGAATGGAGAAAAAACATCTGGAGCCCAGGAACTACTCAGTTAAAAGGGCATAGACGGTGTGATGAACACCCAGTTCATCTTAGCATTACTGATAGCCCACCGCACCAGTGGCAAGCTGTCATAGTGCAAACACTACAGGATGGGTTATATTCCACATGGTTGACCCCATTTAGAAAAGCGTTCAGGCATATGGGTATTCCCGTCTCTATTCAGAGCGCTCAAGGATATAATTGGCTTTCGAGCTGATGACATCTAAGCACATCCCTAATTACTGATTTCAAAAAAGTCTGGAGATGCTGCAGTGATGGATAACACAGAAAACTCTAAGTGAAAGCAAGTTCTTTTGAAAATTGAGTGGCTAAATTGAATGAGCTACACCCCCTGTAACTGCTAGGTCAGAGCATTTTGCAGGCTACCCATCCGTAAATTAACACATTTCCACCAAAGCCGTACAGCTCTTAGCTTCATGGCATTAAAGGCTGTCCTTAATATTGCTTTTATTCAACTAACTCAACACACTAACCGTGTCTTTTCATTATCAGCCTATAATTTACAACCAGCAAAGACACATGCGATTGTAGACTGCAGTCCCTGCAACCATTATCTTTTCACCCTTTCCTTATTCCAGGGAAACCACTCCTCCTTGGAGGGGATACTGGCAAAGGAGGAGGGAAAGGAAATTCCTTATGAGCCTAGCGAAATCCGTATAATTGAATTGTGCCTGCAACACTATTTTTGTATCAACAGCAAGCATTACAGCATGAAACACTTCATAAAAGCATGAAAACGTGTCTGGGGAGCTCTGGAGATGGAGTCCCTCAGGTCTTGGGCTGTACTGAAGAACAGACAGGGCAAGGCCAAAGCTCTAACACCAGCTCTTCACTTACTCTAGTCATTCTCTCACAGTACATATAGCAACAATTAATTGCTTTTTCAGAAGTCCCAAACAATGTGACTTTCTGTTACAGATGTGAGAAAAAGAGTTAAAGGCACATTTTGTCTAACCATCTCAGACATTATTTTTGCAACTGAGGACACTCCAGTCACAGAGTCAAGAATCAGTAACTAGTTACCTGATGATTTTCATGCTTTTTGTTTTTTAAAAATTGATAAGCAACATTAAAAAAGAACAAACAACAAAGTAAACCCCCACAGCTTTTTCCTTTCCCCAGATACCAAGTGCAGTCCAATCCACAGTGATGTTTGTGCTTCTGAGAGACTGGGAAATCCTCCTTTGAGTACATTGCTCCCTTGGTTTTGTATGATGGTTAAAAAAAAAAAGCTTAATAAGCAGCCTGAGATTTCTTACTGCCATTTTTCCATTTCCTGTGTCATCACAGGCAGTTGGCATAGCAGCTGATAATCTTAACAGAGTGAGAGAAACATTTTTATAAAGAGACTTACAGGAATTAACCTAACTCCAGGGAATTCATTTCCACTTTGAGTTTTTCTACAATCTCAAAGGCCATCCCCATTTCACGTTCTCGGGCGGCTCAGATGATGTAAAGTGTTCTGTCATAATAGCATCAAAGTGGGAAAAAGCATTAAATCTCCTCTCGGGTATGTAGGTGTTTAAAGTTCAGGAGTTTGCAGTGAATGTGAAATTTCTGGGATTTTAATTTCCTTTTTTTTTTTTTNTATTTTCTTTTTTTTTTTTTTTTTAATTATGGTGCAGTCACTAAATCATTCCCCGATTTTGAGTAGTTTGTACAGCCTCGTGTCAGTAGGGTTACTTCACAACACACTATAGGTAGAATTCAAGGCACCAAAGACCCACGGCCGTCCCAGTCCTCCTCACTCACAACCAGTGTAAGGCACCCCGTGTCCCTCTTGTCTGCGAATCCTGGGGCACCCTCACCCACGCTGCCGTTCTGCTGACACACGGACACGGCCCAGCAAAATCCCTGCTGTGCCTCGAGTGGAGTATAATTATGCCGGGGGTGGAAACTTAGCACAGATTTCTCCACCTAAAAGGCAACTGCAGTCCCGTGGATGGCTATCTGCAATTAGTAAAAACAACAGGATG
>VXBO01011655.1:719710-799766 GCA_013400135.1 Rhinoptilus africanus
CCTGGAGGCGTTCCTGTGCCCCCTGCTCTGGGTGACCCTGCTCTGGCAGGGGGTGGGACTGGGGGGTCTCCAGAGGGCCCTCCCAACCCCTGCCAGTCTGAGATTCTGTGAAACGTGGAAAACAACTTTCTGCTCTGCAAAATGGAGTAATAGCTCTCAAGGACTAACCCCAGCAATTGATGCAGGAAGGAAACGAGAAAAAAGCTAGTGCCAGGCAGAGAGAGCGGAGGCAGCCGGCTAACTGAATTAGCAAAACAGCTGCTCCCGAGCACTTTCATTTAAACTGCTGCATACAAACTAGAAGCCAAAAGATTCTCTTCCTCTCTGCTGCGTTGGGAAATACAGCTTACAAAAAATGAAGCATTGCTTTGAAAGTGACAAAGCCCACTCCAATAAAAGGGGAGTAATTTGGATATCCTACCAGCGTGTTACAGCAGTCCACCCACAAAGCTGACTCCGGAGTGAAAGGACTCGCTACTCCCATCGGCCTGAAAACACAACGTTCGAGCTGTCACTGCCCTCCAGGGAATGGGCCAGCATTCTTTTATGTTTCCAAAAAAACCCTTAAGTTTACAAACACTTCAAAACTCATGGGTAAACAGAAAGACAAGTAGAAATACACTTATGTTTACTACATTGGGGTCAATGTGATCTGTTTCTGACTGCTGCCAAATCCAACACCTAATTCCAACCTAAAAATACAAATAAATATAAAATGTTCCAGTGTTCTGGCTTCCACTTTGAGATGATGTTGGAGGACAAATTTGGCTGCATTTACCTTTTTATTTTAACAGTTTTCCCCAAAGGTAGGGACTCCCTTACCATAGCCCTTAAGTGAAGTTTCAGTCAAATCAAAATCTTATTTATTGATGGTTTGCCTTTGCTAGTTGAATTTGAATCTATCATTAGATATCTCCTGTCACAGTAACAGCTCCACAAAGCTGGTGTTTTAACAGTGCTCGTCCAGAGATCAGTGCACACAAGCTGATAGGCCACAAACAGCATTTTGTTATGCCTTGCCATACTTCAGGGAAAAGCCACCCCCCAGGCGTTTCAGAGATCGAGCGCCAATCTTACATCCTAAAACCCTGATTCTTTTGGTATCTGCACTCTATAACAGCGTGAGTCCATTCTTCATAAGGCAGGTATTGCATCTATCACTGCTGCTTTTTGGATGTTTTTTCGATCGTCAGGACAGCTCACTGAATACACAGGTCACAAGTTACTCTCATCATGACAGCCTGCTGATTTCACATGAGGTAGTAAATCATCCACCAAGCCAGGGGGCAGGTGTTTTCCATGATGAAACAGAACCCCAATGTAGTGAAATGAGACCCCTTTCATTACTGCCCAACCTTCTAGAGTAATAATCCATGTGAACCAGAGCCCATTTTAACCACCTTTTTCTCCTGCGAGTCCCTGGGAACAGTCCAGTTTCTAGAGGAATTGGATGCCCATCTGCTGCATGACCATGGAGGGCTGTCCACCCAGTGTACACAGCCCACTGGCCCTCCCTTTGTCCATCTCGGAAAGATCCTCAATAAAGAAGAAACACCGGACAGACCTACCACCAGAAGAAGTCTCATGGCTCCTGGCAGAGCTCATGGGACACTGCTGCTCTAGTTCTTCAGGTCAGCATCGCAGTGTTTTCAACTCCAACAACGCTGTCCCTGCAGACTCGGGCAACACTCCTGTCTTACTGCAGGTGGTGAGAAGGGCAGAGAAGGGTTTCCCTCCTTCTGCAGGGCTAGTGTGGCAGCCGGCAGAAGATGCCGGCTCTTCCCTTGTCCCACAAGAAGAGATGCCTCTCTCGTTCCTTGTCCCACAGCAAGTCCCACCATGTTACAAGGCCTTCTTACAGAGAGAGAGATTCCCAGAGCCTGATAGCTATTCTTTGGGCACTGATTTCCACAAAGTATAGCTATAAAGAACCTCAGACTCTCCTTGGATTTTACCTCCAGGTATATCCATTTTTCTCTCCAGAGAAGAAGGCTATTACAGTGATCAGCAGCTTTCATGCAAAAGCCTTGCCTTTTGCAGGGGTCTCTGCAGATTTCCTCTATTTTAACGATGACATTGGGAAGTATCCCAATGACGCCCTGCTTCCCAGCAACATGAGAAGCGCTCGTACTCCATCAGAGACAGAAACCAGCCTATGCTGCAAGAAAGATCACCACATGTGATTAGGAAGAATGAATGAGCCCTCTTTAGCTAAACTGAAGTCTCTGTGGCTCATGCAGGAGCAAGAAGTAAAGCTCTTTTATCTGAGCTACATTTACCCCAAGGACTAGCTTGGCTCTACGCAGACACCAGCATTTTCATCTCTGCAGAGCTGTTGCCTTTGGAGAAGAGGAGCACCCTGCTCAGATAATTCCTTTCCTTTCAGAGAAAAAAAGGTTAGTAGTAGACTAAAAGCATATTTTTCTTTACGTATAGGATGCATTATCTTAGTCTGCTGAACTGAATCATAGGCTGCTGTGGCCCATATCTGCGGGTATAGCTCCATGACTGAATTACAGTGCTTTGTCCTGGCAAAGATGGGCGGGGTGAGCTGGAATGGGGACATTAGTCACAGTGGAAAAATAACACTGTGAGACGTGATCATCTCGCACATTTTGAGGAACATGCATTGAACTACTGGTCCTTACTTTTCAGTGGGAGGTATTTCTACTTTTCTGCCTCCAAAGCAAGCTGTCTCGTGCTATGTAAAGCCTTTTGCATAAGTCCCACCAAATTTTAAATGCAAATACCTGAAATAGGATTTATATAAAATAGCAGCATATGGATTTGCAAGTTGAATATCTCTGAAACAAGAAGAGCTAAATATAGAGATCTGGATACAGCATTTAAACTTAAAATCCTACTTCAGGTGCTAAGCATAGAATAATATCCCTCCATAGGGAGGTCTATGCAAAACCGGTGAGCTCTTCTCATTAAGAAGAACTGTCATTTCATATTAGGGATGAGGTAGTCAAAACAACCGCTATTTTAAGTGCAGCCCTTCTAAATTATTCTGCAAGGCCTGTGGGAGTAGAGCTAGGCCTATGCTGCTTCCAGATCAATATTTGCACAGCAAGAAAAGAACCTGTGAGAAGAGAGGAAAAAACCCAAGATAACCCATTTTTGCAGGGTTAGAGATATGCTTGGCTAAAGCAAACAAAGGAGAATTATTCCCAGCGTCAGTCTAAGATGAAGCTAAACGCTGGTGATCCCCACTTTGGGCAGTCTACTGCACAGAAGCATACACAGAAATCCCCTCAAATCGAAGGCTGCCAGCCGCTCGTTTCTGCCACAGGCCACCCAGACTGCACAAAGGTCTCCTGACTTTACAAAAAGGCCAGGGACTGTCTCTGCCCCGGCACCAGAAGGTGTCTCTTCCTCTCAAACTTTCACGCTACGCACTCCTTAAGCGGCCTGTGTGGTCAAGTGGGCACCCATCCTGCTGCCTTCTGGATATCTGGAAGCAATGTGCCACTGTTCCGGCTCTGCACGAGCAGTCAAACCTGCCAATTTCAAACATTACTGCAGCCATTACAACAGAGCTCTCCTGCTACTTCAGAATCACCCTGCACTCAATCAGTTATCTTAAAGATATAAAATACTTATTTAGACCACACACAATAGGCACAGTTAGAAAAAAGTTGCAAAGACACAGGTGCTAAAAAAGGAAAGAAAAATAACACTTGAGCCACCTGACACAGGCTCGTACTCAGAAACCTGCCTTTCTTTCTCACCCCTCAGCCCCTGGGCTGTAGGCACTTACCTCCCCGCTGGGGCTGGGGCTTCTCCTGGCCAGCAGCCTGCACGCCTTCCCCAGCCGGCTATTTTCCATACTCCGTCCCTTTTCAGGGTTTGCCTGAGTTGTCACCCAAAAGTCCCAAGGATTCCTGAGCCTGCCTTACATCAGGAAGCAGTTCCAACACTCCTCCTTCCACAGGGACTGCCCTCCCTTCTTCAGAAATAAAAATATCCCTTGGGCAGACGGTCACCAAGAACAGGGGTCCCCACCGGCTCATGCACTGCCGCTACAGCAAGGGACAGAATTTCTTTCTCATTCCACAAGGCAATGGATAAGACTCTGCAGAAAATCTTTTCAAACACTGAATTTATACTTTGCATCAACATGTAAATTGAAATCATAGTTGGCATTTAATATATGCAGCTCATCGTTAACTCTTGATTGAGATCAGACAATGGCAATCAACAGCCCTGGGAGGGAACGGATTTGAGATGACCCCAGTCAGATCCTTCACTCCCATTTACATGTGAATGGAAAACACAGCCTAATCAGCAAACATTTTCCCAGCTAACCTTATTCTGATGGTCTGGTTTTGGAGGTATTCTCTGACCTGCTTTAATCAGGCTGCAGTGATGCTCGTTTGTAACTATATTTCAAGCAGACAGGGATCTGCTGGGATGGATAAACCCCTCCTGTTAGAATTTATGCAGAAGGGAAACACCTATCCAGCCACACGGGTGAATCTTAGGTGGTGTATTCCAGAGCGTTCCGTGCAGGTAGGGGTGAGCCTGTTCCCCCCCTGTGAGCCGCCTTGTGGAGAGCCAGACTCAAATGGGAACTCTTGCCAAATTATTTCTGTAATGCTGTGGATGGTACTACAAGCTACACGCTATTGAGCTAAATTAATTTCTGCTGTACCTGACCTGCAGCTGAGGAATGTTGCTTACTGGGCTGGGAATAGCTTGTTTGTTGGATCTATAAAATAATGTTACTTAAACAGTCCGGAGAGCTCCTCTGACACAAGCTCTCTTTCCCCTGAAGGGTTTTCTTTCTAACTGGAGTTATTGATCCCTTTGGCTTTAGACAGGAAATAATCACTGCATTAGCAACCACCAGAATGGTCTTCAGTCCCTGAAGTCTGTTCCCTGACACGTTGTGGATTTGAATTTTTTGAGCTGGGAACGTTGTTAAACCCTTTCCTGATAAAAAGCACCACAATGGGCAATGCATTTTACATTTGACTTTGTGATCTGAAGTTTTAAAGTGTGTGTGTGTATATTACTTTTCAAGCATGTCTCAGACAATTGCTGCTAAATTCTGCCACAAAGCAGTGCTACTTTATTTATTATGGAGGAAAACTCAATCGGTACAAAATAGACATCTCCAGCTCCAGTGTGCTGGGTTCACTTTCTTAAACCTGCTGCGATAGAGAGGATCACAGCAGCTGATGGGCTGACGTTAGATTCCCGTTCGTGTCCGCTCCTTTACGGAGATGTCTGACTTCAGGTGGCAGCTCTACCAAAAGATCGTGTGATCTCAAGCTGAGAGCTTTCCAGCAGAGTCCCCTGCCTGTTTTTAAGACTGCATGTATTTTCACTGGTGTCACTGAAGGGTTTTGCTCTAACTTATGAGTACACAACTCTGCGAATCCATGATATTTGCACTGAAAACATCCCACTTGAAAATTGAGTGATCAGGGAGCTAATGAAGTGCTCTCTTGAGTTGCAACCTCATTTATGGAGAACACTAATCCATTAAAAATGGCTTAGCTTTCACACGAACCTGCATGACCTCCATAGTCATTCCAAATTTATAGAGCAATTTAAGAAAACGTTACTTGTGGGACATAACTGCTGCGGCAAGACACGGCAGCATCAATACTAAACTCCAGCAGGGGCTCAGAAGGTTCATAATCAGCTCAGGTTCAGCATACCTGGCTGAGGCTATCCCTTCTAGTACTGATGACCAGTATTGGCTGAGTCAGTGTAGTTCGGAGAAAGCAGTGACTATGATTTTTAAAGATCTATCCTAGCAAGATTATTTACCAATTTACTGACATTCGCAGAATCAGCACATTGACCGTAACTTTCCAATCTCCATATTGTATGGGGAAAGTAACGTGAACTTTTTGAGTATAGACTGGTCTAACTGAATTCCTGGCAAAAGGCCACTGAGCTGGTTACAGTACACGCCCACAGATCTTCAAATGTTGATATGTGAATATTCTTCACTATTTATTTTAAAACAGAAGCTTCTCCTATGTGTGGTGCAATGAATCAACCTGAATGGTAGCAGCAGTTGCCCTGTGTTCAAAATACCATTTGATGCCGCTGTGATGCTGCACAGATGTCTCGAAGCAACATAAAACCAAAAGGGAAATACTCATAAAATCGATTTTACTTTCTTTGACAAAAAGAAAGAATTTTTATGGGATGCTTTGTAGCAATATTTTCATGAAAAGAAGAAAAATTTTCATTTAATCTAAATTTCACAAAACCCGTTTCCACTAGCCAGCTGCTTTGACTAAATCTGCTATAATCTTTTTTATTGCTATCATCAATTAATTTTTTCATCTCAGTAAACAAATGTAAATTCAAGTCAACAATTAAAAAAGAAAAAGTTTTCAAAATATGCCACCTCCATTAAGAGACAGCAAAGTGCGGCAAAAAAGCAGGCTAAACTTTAGCTTTCCTGCAAGATCAAAAAAAGTCCAGTGTAGCTTCAGACGTGCATAACGCTAGATAGCACTGTTCATACCTAGCTTTTTCGATACATACATTATTTTAAATCTACTTATTAGTGAACAGTTCATTTCCACAAGCGCTTAATTTACAACCCTCATCCGCAGGCTTAACAAGCCAAAGTCAAGACCCCATTAAACCCGCATTTCACATTCCTCGGGTTTACACAGTAAACCTCAGCAGCCACAATTGGTTTTCATCTCTTAATCAGCTGATAAAAATTCAAGAGTAATTTCTATTTGTGCTGCACTATGGAGTTGTAAACATTTATGGAGATGTTAAGAACAGGCTATCAAAAACATGAATATGTAGATTTTTACCTCTTACGCCATTTCCCCACTGTTGAGGCATCTCTGATACTCCCCCGGCAGAGCAGAGGCAGGAGGAGCAGAGATGGTAAATGATTTGTTCGGAGCAGAATGAAAATCAAGTCCAAAACCAAAAGGCATTTTTGGCAAAGTAGCAAATTTGCTTTCTTTCACTGAAAAGGGCATGAGGCTCCTTGGGGAGGAGCAGCCCCATCCCAGCTGTTGCCTCCTGCTGCAGGCAGGGACGGCAGGAAGGAGGGATGGCGGGAAGGAGGGCCGGTGATGGTCGTGCCCCTGGGCTGCCCCGCTGCCTCCATGGCACTGTGGGGGCCCTGGGTTCCTGTGGTCCCTGCCAGCCCCCATTCCCCAGCCGCATGACCAGCGGAGCGGCAGCTTGGGGAAGAAGCCGTTAGAGGCTGTTTTGGAGGGAAATGCTCTGCAGTGGCCATGGAGGTCGCACAGGAGAGCAGCAATGCCCTGCGCCATCCGTCCCGCTGCCCAACCACTGCACCTGGCCCCAACAGCAGCCCCCGGCTGAGACATCACCGAAGGCACCTAACCTTGAATAGGATGCGAAACGAAACAGTGTGTCTTCTGTGTTCTTCTGCAGTTTCTGACTTAGACATCAGATAGCAAAAAATATAACTTCTGGACCAAAGTGGAGCCAAGAATATATCCCAAACTGAGCGTGGGTAATTGGAATGCTAAAATACACACCCCTTTGTGAATAATGAGCATGCTAACCAGGTAACCTCCCTAAACGTTTTAAACACGAGCTTAGACGCATACGTATACTTAGGAGTGGTGAATGAATTGACCAACCAGCTGTATTTTATCCTTAGAAATACTGGGCAGTTGGGAACATGTGGTGTGCTGGCTGCTGTTATATGCCCAGCACCCGATTCTGCAAAAGTGAAATAAAAGCAAATATCTGGACTCAGTGTGTGGATTGGCTCTCGCACACCGGGTGAAGAGCCCTCACTTAGGGACACCACCACCACTACCAGCTTCAGCGAGAAGCCTGACAACTCCTTCACCCTCCCATGCAGCAGCCTAATGTGGGGGGAACGGCACAGACATTCAAGTCTACAAACACGAAGCCTCAGTGGCCAACTCTGCTGCAGTAGTTTTGGGCCTATGCAACAAAATGAGGATTTGCCTGTCCATCCCACGTCATACCATTTGCTACAGCTCACCACAACCATCTGGCTTTTCTCTGGTTCCCTGCTAACGGGAAGGACAAACTCTGTCACTGCCTGAGAGCTTCAAGCAGCCTGCTTTGGGAGAAGCTGCTTAGAACAACTACCAGGGATTCGGGGCTATATTTTAGTGCTTCTCAGGTTTCATCTAGTCTGAGAGCTGGAGGATTCCCCAGACGTACCTGCCTTATCCAGCTATAGCAGTGGTCCATCCTCACCAAGACAGCCAGCATGTTTCTAGCCAAAATGAGCTCCTTCCCCTGTGACGTTTCAGAGCAGAGGAGGGCAGCTCATGGAGGCGTTTCCATTCTGAAGACTTTTTAAACTGTTTGTCTCAATCCAGTGAGGAAGAGGGAAGGATATCCATTTTCCTTAAGGTCTTTTTTTCTGCCCAACTCAAAGTGATCAAAGATGAAAATCTCTGCATCTAATGAAGAACATCAAAATTAAGCCAGCTGTCCTATATTAGCGCTGTTGGCCTCGGGTTTCTTGGGCCCAGTCATCTCTTTCCGAAATGAAATAATGTTGTTTTCCTTAGAAATGTTACAAAGATTCCCTTTTTGTTTTGTATAGGGTGCAAAGCATTGAAACTCTGACAACTGCCATGCAAGAGAGATGGTTTTCGTCTTCAGGTAGTTTAATCCTCTCTTATTCTAAGCCCTTATTAGACAGAATATAACATATAAAGGACTTTTAAAGTTTTGGGTAACTCTGCAAAATAACTTCATCAGTTTAACTTCTGTAAAGTCTGTGCAATACATCAGCAAGCACTGGGGGCTGGAAGATATCTGGTGATCCCCATGGATAAAAGCCACCCAGAAGCATTAGAGGTTAAAACTTGTTTTTAAACAATTTTTTAAAAAAATCTCGCTATTTGGTTAAGCCCTGCACAATTTGCAGAGAGGGCCTTTGTGGAGATTTAGTAGGATATAGATGTTTAAGGAATGGTCACGACCAAAAATATTGCCTTTACACACAATTAAATGACTTTTCTGCTCTTGCGCTACCTGACAAATTGCATAGCAACCACAAGGATGACTCAAGGGTTTTAATATACATATAAAATTTACAAGAGCATTCTGTAATTCTGTACATTACTGAAATGTCAAAATTAATCTGTCCTGACCATTCTTAGTATTACCCTCAGCCAAGTGGTTCTTAGACACAGTAGTTTGACGAGGAGATCATACAGCTAGAAAGCAACCCCATCACCCAACAGATGTGTTCTCAAACTGTGGTTTTAAAAATTAAAGAAGCTGACAGTAAGTCGCTTCCTCTCTGCAGGCTCTTTAGACCTTCCTCTGCAATTAAACACATAGTTATATCCTGCTACAAAAAATACAGATTGGTATAAAAAATCCTGTTTAAAGGCTACTGCCCCTGATTAAATTCTACAGGGCTTTTAAAGGTTAAGACCTAACCTCAGCTCCTCTCGGCTCACCAGCTTCAACGAGAGGTTCGCAGCAACATTAATCAGCATGAAATAATGAGGCTGTGAGAGGCAGCGTGTGATTTCTTTATTTCACCTTAATTATAATTTAAAATTTTAATGTCAGGAATTTGACAAGTGTTCGAGCACGAAGAATTATTGCCTCAACAGCAGTTAAGGTCAGGCAGAGAAATGTGCTCAATCCCAAAGAAAAGCAATGAATTTGTCCTGTAACAGCAACGGGATTCAAATCGTTCTGCCGGCTGCCATTGACAGCAAATGGGCTGGTTCAGAAGCCCAATGCTCCTTCCAAAACGTGTGTCTCTGGTCTCCAGCCAGAAGTTGATCCTACCACAGGGCCAATTTTAGCAGATGCCAGGCTTTTGGGAAAGGAACATTTGACCCCACCAAAAGAGAATCTGTTCTATAACAACGAACAGATATAATAACGTTACATTGCATGGAGATGCTCCTGCAGCAGGTCATGACGTTGGTCTTGCTGGTAAGGAAAAGGCAGGGAAGGCACTCCCAAACCTGTCCCTGGGATTTTCCTTTTAATTCCTGGTCTCCCTCAGCTGCGGAGCAAGGCCAGAGTCTTACCCCTAAAGCGCTGGAGTGGAGATGTCTCAGCCCAGATGGGACATCACACCAGTGTGCAGCCCAGCATGGGCAGGGAGGACAGCACAGGCTCATGGTTTGGGTGGTTCCCAGGACTTGGGCTCTGGTCTCTGTGACTGCATGAGACCATTAGACGTGTGTGAAGCTGCGTGCCCTAAGACGTGGAATACTCGGACAGCATGGCCGAAGGCCAGCACTGCTCCTTGGACACTTGGGGGGACTCAGAGCCAGTGCCGCACTGTCTCCTTTTCTCACTTGCAGCACATCACACTCCCTAAGCCATGTATAATGTCTTACAAAACTTATTTTTACCATAAAGATTCCAGCCCAGAGTTATAGCAAGCCCATATTCATTTGCTTGATGGTTTTGACAACAATAAATAAATTCCTAAAGTACAGATTTCAGATTATATAGGACATCTTAGGCTATTGGGAGGAAGGACCATGCAGTACTGATCCAAGAGATTTAAAAGAATTAGTAGAAATTAAAATGAAAACTAGAATGAGTTGCTATCTAGGTAAATGGTTTCCTTAAGAAGATCATGACTGCTTTCTGGAGAGGAAATCATGCCTTACAAGTTGACATTATGAGAGACACGACAGCAGCTATCAATGGAGGAGAAGACCCCCCAAACCAATCTTTAAATTACTAAAAGAAAGAAAACGGTCATACAATGGCAAGTCTCTACACAGCAGAAAAGATTTCCGTTCCTTTTGCAGCAGATCTGTTTTCCATATAATAGCACCTTTTTGAAATGAATTTTTATAGGCAGGGTGATTAACAATATAAGCTGGAATAGAGCAGCATTATTCCCTGGTAGCGCTAAATGAGCAGCTGCCACAGTAGATAGGCATTACTCTGTGTACTTAACCAGGGCTAATAAATAGGATTTTTAAGAACAAACCTTCTTACAGTGAGTTCTTTCAAGAATGAACATGAGCAGGAAAACAGTCTGTTACCTCAGTTAGTTGTAACTGTGTATAGAATTACACTGCATTTATGCCAGTAACACCAGAAGAAGAGCCTTTACTTTGATGGAAAGAGGGTTTATATCACAACAGCTGATATGATGCCAGGCAGGCAGAACTGAAGCTAGTGGAGGCAGCAGGATGCTTGTCTGGCTGCAACTAAGAGCAGAACTTCAAATTGTTTCTGTAACACCAGCAGAACCATAAATAAGCATATTCTCAGTCTCAGCAATAACCTAAAACATGGTTTTGGCGGTGCCACCAACACTACCCTGAGGCTGCATCAGCAAGGTTTCAAACCACCTGATATATATCATAAACTTCCTTAATTCTTGCTTATACTTATGTTAAGAAGTTAATCTATGCAATTTGCACTGAACTCTATTATGAAATGTCAGATTCATAGTGAAAAATCACTCTCCCTCTTTTAAAACTGCCACAACACAGGCTGTCATTTCATAATGCGAATCGAAGTCCAGGGCTGCAAAGATCTGTCACTGAAGGGAGAGGAGAAGCTCGGATTAGTCTAACACAGCCAGTTCTCCCTAGGCTGGTGTCAGTTCTGCCTTCAGCATCACCACCTGATG
Organism: Rhinoptilus africanus; assembly: GCA_013400135.1. Lineage (NCBI taxonomy): Eukaryota > Metazoa > Chordata > Aves > Charadriiformes > Glareolidae > Rhinoptilus > Rhinoptilus africanus. Next base: position 731,301 of record VXBO01011655.1, read on the forward strand.
AGCATCAGCAGGACGTGGGCCTCTCGTCGGGTCAGACTTTCAGTGCGAGGGACGTGCGCCCGATTCAGGTTATGGAGTGGGTATGTGAATTGTGGACATGCTGTTGAAAATACAGAATTAGACTGGAGTGAATCTTATAATGAGTAATCCGAGTGTCTCATTGAATCAACGAATAGTTGAGGTTGGAAGGGACCTCTGGAGCCAAAGTACTTAACGAAGGACATTTTCCGTGCAGTACAATCCTCCCTAACTGTTTTACTTCAATGCCTAGTGAACCGATGGGTTTGCTTTCCAAAGACAAATATTTCTCCTGTGAATTTCATGCTCAAAGTCAGAACTGAAACTCAGCCCAGACTCAAAAGCCGGTGTGCTCGCACTCCAGCCAGCCCCAGCTGGGCTGCAGCCCCCCAGCCCAGCCCATGTCTGGCAGCACATCCTGAGCGTGGGAGCAACCAGAGCCCACTTACAGCCCTTGCTGCCCGCACGGCGCTGGTGGGCAGGACCCTGCTGCGTGTACAGCTCTAGCTGGGGAACAGCCCCAACCTGCTCCGCATCAACTGTAGGGAATATTTTTTGAAAAGTTTGTAAAGGAACAGATCACGTCTGTAAATGCAGCCGCACAGTTCTGGGCCTACGAAGATCTATTTTTAAAGGCTTTTCTCAATACCTTGCTTCTGAAAAAACCTTATCTTGTCCACAAAAGATCTTGCCGTTCTGATCCTTTGTACTTTAAATAAATACTCTTCCAGGTGAGAGTCTTCCAATACCTCTTAATTGAGACACTTCAGATTTAAATAGCCAGCGTTACACAGCTTGATAAAGAAATACGACTAACAATAAAAGTGATGGTGGACAGGGCTTGGTCTTCAAAACCAGAGCAGAGAAAACATTGTGCGTTGGTACAACAGCAGGTCCAACACGAGATTAAGGAGCTCAACCCATTATACTGAGCCCTCACCTCAGTGCTTTGACAATGCCTTTTGAAAGGGGACAACACACAGAATAACCATCCGCTGGTTTGTGCTTTCTTCTCATTGTTTTCTGTTCAATGAGTAAATGCAGCCTCCTGCTGTACAATGTGGGGGGAATTCCAAAAAGTTTAGCAAGCTGTCCTGAAGATGTCATTGCACTGCCGCAGAAAATAGTTCAGATGTTCTGCCAACACCACTGGAAAACGTTTCTTAAGCATAAAGCGCCTAAACTGTTCTACTTTCTGTGCAATCCTGATTGACGTTACTGTTTTGGCAGGACCAAAGTGGCTTGCTTTGCCCACTTCCCCAGGCCAGTGTGAATTACTTCTTACTCACGTAGGATCTCAATCTAGTGCAAAGCAGCTCTCATTTTGCAATAGGAGTTAACTGAAGCGTAAGCATTAATTCCAGCAGGCTAAACTCATAAACAAGCACTCTTACTACTCAAGGTGTCCATGGAATCTATTAGATACCCCATTTACTTGCTCTTGGCCCTCTGGATTTCAACCTTGCCCACCCTGAATTGTACCAAACGCCATTCTAGCTCCGCAATAGCTCTAAACATAAGGCAGCAATAAAAAGAAAACATCAAATACATAAGACCAAGATAAAGATGTAACTGTTAATCTTTCTTGAAATGCTTTCAACAGATGTAGTTTGTACAAGCCTACTAAAATCATATGATGCTTTAATGTATTTTCATATCGTTTAAGTCGAATTTCCATCATATTGATTACAACAAACATAGTAAATATCTTAAAGATTTGAATGTGTATTTTCCTAATTAAGTCCACTCTCTCAGTGTGCCCAGTAGCATATAATAAGCACCGTTTTAATGATCTAATCCCCAAAGAGGTGTATTTCATCTTTCTTTCGTTTTTTAACTAAAGCTGTACTTCAAAGTGAGCTGTATTCCCCTGGTACCTAAAAACCTGGCTGTAATTCTTGGGAGCGGGGAGTGATTCATATTTGAAAAGCCTTCTCTCATTTTTTACCTAAGAGCAGTAGAGCAGCCCAGCCGCTGGGGCGCAGGATCCGAGAGGGGATGTGAGATATCAGCGTGGAGGAGCCCCAGTCAGGGTGCGGACACCGGCCAACTCCCAGGTCTGGGAACCAGCAGGTCTGTGCTGGGGAAGGACAGGGGACCTCTCCACAGGAGGTGTAAAGCGGGTGTAGTTGCAGAGAGGGTGGAGCTTGGCATCACATGAAAAATTTTAAAAAGCATCTCCAAAAGCTACAAGCTTTAGCTACTCCCAGTGCAGTATATCAGTATATCAGAGTAATCCTTGTGGTTTATGCTCTTTGATCCTGTTATGGCTCTCCTGTTATTTTAAAGTCATTACCCATGAGATAAAAGGTCATTTGTTTAAATAAGAAATTACTAGCTCCCTTATAGCAGAAACTTAAGGAAAATGAGGCTTGCAGGGCTGATTGAATTTGAGCTATTAAAACGATTACAGATTTATTGATGATGGACTATAATGTGCTTGCATTAAGGAAGCAGAAATTCCAATGAGACTTACTTGTTAAGGATGTGAGTTAATGGCCTTTATATTTAATTATATTTTTAAAATATTTTTTTTAATTTGGCTGTTGGCTTAAGCTCCAGCAGTGAGATGCCTGCAAACGAAGTAGTAGGTTTCCATGTGACAAAATTACTTACACTGCCTGTATTTTGAGTTTGAGATAGGAGGGCTTTAAAATATGCAGGGAATTAATCCCTGAACTTCCCTCCCCATATTCTCTGTAGTAACTCTAATGAAAAACATTCAGGGAAATTGCTGACAGGTAGATATCTAACTTGATGGGAAACTACTTCTGTGCAGAATCACCTGCAGACATTAGTGAGCAAAGAGTGTGAAAATAAAGCCGAATGAGCTGGCCCCTTCCATGGGCAGCTGCGTGCTGAGACCCCATACCTCCGGAATGGTGGCTTTGCCCCAGTCACTGTTATCCTAACAAAAGAGATGTGCAAAACCTACAGCCAAGGCAAAACCTTCACAAAAAGACACAAGCTCATGTTAAACTGCAAACTCTTTGCCTTTCCCTGGAGATTACCTTTTCATGGGACAGAAAATCTGCACTGCAGAGACCCTGGGAGCTGTGCGGATGTGGATTTTAACACAACAGGTAGATGTAAAGTGAGCTCACCCAGGGAATGAACTAGAATAACCACAATTTGCTCATTTTCAAGACTAGAAGTTGAGTTATGGGACAAGGAAGTACTCAGCGTGGTGCCTGCCTAAGTGACACCGTTCACATGAGAAGAGAGATGCGTGTAATTAACATGTGTAAATATCTTTTGCATATGGAAGGAAGGTATAGAGATATTTTGGCACACATGCTACCTTGTGAAGCTGTTCTGGTAATTCAACCTTTCACTTTTCTGTACTTTGCATACATGAATGTTGATGAAACACAGTTCCTTCCCAGGAGAGATTAAATGATAGATTTAAATAAATTAAGTAGAAACTAGAATCCTGTCATTTCATTTAAAATGACATGAAAATTGAGACTGGCTTAATTTATGGGTGGAAAAGCCTTGCACCTTTTATAAAACTGCCTTCCCCAGAGAAGGAGCAACCCGGGAACACGGCAGCACTGGGAGCTCACACTGACGACAGCAGCAGGGAATGCTCAGGGCCTGTATGTGCCCTTATATCCAAATTATCAGCCAACAGTCCCAGCTCTGGGAATGTGGAGTGTTAACTCCCGTGGTGAGATAAAGCCTGTCTGGTACTGATGCAAGGGCAGCTTCCACTGCACAACAAAGAAGACACCCACACAGTATGAGGTCAGCAGCACCCAGCTACAATGAAGTTCCCCACCGGCATCCACGCGTAGCGCCACAACTGCAGCTACACAAACGTAAAGCTCCTTTCTGACAGTTCATTTTATATATTTTAGACCCCTGTTATATTATCCAGACTTATCAAGACCAGGTCTGCAGGAAGCACAGGTGTTCCAGTCTAGCTTGTGGCATGGACCACAGAGAGCCCAATAATTCTCATGCATTTAAACACCCTTAAAAATGCTTACTTTTGTTTGCTTCATCTCTTTTCGTTATTTTGATCCTGCCGCAGTGTTGGTTTACTACCCTGTACAGGCACAGAGTTGTCGGTAAGAGGAAGCACAGGGTTGTCCAAGAGGCAAAGCAGGTAAGAGCTGCTGTAATTATTTCCGATGTGTGTTTACATTTCAACAGTTGAGTGCATTTAAAGAGCAGTTTGCGTTGGGCTTTACAAATGTGATTATTTTACACCATCAGACACAGTCTTAAAAGCCTTTCCCATTTACCACCTACTGTTCCTCCTGTTAGCAAATCTTCTCACACTTCTTGTCACTTGACATGGAATGCACTCACTGCTTATTTCCACAATTTTCAGATAGCAGTTCTCTTTTAAAAATATTTTCCCTAAAAGAAAACCTTTAAGGCCACTGCTAAATTTAAGACACGTCCCTGCAAAACACACCTGAAGAAACTGGCCTACCTTGACCGGACAGTCTCATCCCTCCAGAGACTTTCTCCTCTTCCTTGCCCTTGGCACCAGAAGTGCTGGGTTTTCCCTAGAGGTATGAGAGCTCCCTGCTAGGCCACCAGTGACACCAGCAAAATAGCATGACACAGCTCCAGGACAGCCCTGCCCACTAAATTATTTAATTCCTTAGCTCTTCCCCTCTGTGTGCACGCAGGCACACATGTACCTACTGAGCATCCTGAAATAGCTACTGAAGAAACGGAAGCATTTCCTTCTGTGCCAGTGTAACTCTAGGGTTTGGCTGGGCAAATAATTTGTGTTTGGATTGCTACCAGGGAAGGAAAAAAGCAAAGATTTCAGCTTGATCTCAGCTTTGGTAGAACTAAAATGTCTCATTCAGTCTGGAGGGAAAAGTCACTTTCGAGCACCTCAGAGCGGCTGGAAGCGCCACTCGTCTGCTGGAAGAGCGGGACAAGCCAAAAATGCTGTTGCAACCCGATGGTCAGAGCAGGTCTGTCCCCCCAGCTCCGACACCCCGAGCAGGCGCCGAGACCGGGGGAGTTTGCAGATTATCCCACAGACCAACCATTTCAGCAGCTGGTGGGTACAGCTGAGATGCTCACACTGGTGATCTACAGTAAAAAGCGTTAATGTGGCTTTTAAATTATATAGATTATGCTATAAAATGCAGATTATAGATCCCCATGCTGTTGCTGGAATTAAATGCTGCCTCATTATAAGCAACACAAGTGCTTCAAGAATTGTTTGTTGAGTTAATTTTCGGGTGTCTTCACTGCTCCTTACTATCAGTTACATAGATACATATACAAATATATATATATGTGTACACAGAAACATTTCAAATACCTTAAATTACTTACACGAAACAGTGAATATTTTATATTTCTGCCTATACATTCCATGAGGGGTTGATGAAAAGAACGGGGACTGAGATTTATGTGCCACAAAATAACACATCATCTAAGATTCAGACTGCTCCAACTCAATCCCAATGTCTGTCTTCTCCAAAGGCAGATTTAATTTCCCACTGGCAAGCCAAACCCGGCCAACCCAGATGCCTCTATGCGGGCTCCTGAGCCCGACACCAGTGTTGGTGGGGCCGGCTGGAGCCCTCAGTCCCTGCCCGCAGCGGCACAGCCATCTCCTCGGGCTGCACGGAGCCGTTTGCTGCCCCAGCAGCTCAGACCACTTCTGCACGTGCTTGAAGATGCTTTTAGAAGTGTCCTGGGGCTGCGCACACGAAAGGCCCAAGAGTAACTGGGAAGACTAAGTAACATCTGCCACGAGAATTTAGGCTCCTAACACCTTCAAATGCTTTTTCCAAATGTTGACTAAAATCTTGCCTTTAGAGCATCATCTCAGGGCTGAGCTTTACCTCCCAGCAAAACTAACCCCTCCCAAGCAGCAAACCATCCCATCCTTCCTGCCTGGCTGGCATCACCTCCTCTGGTGTCACGGGAACTCCACTTCCCGTACTGTTTACATCGATTTCCATCCTTCACTGACCCGCACATCACGCCCCATGCTGCCAAGTCTTTTATCACACTCTGAAACATAAATTTTTAGTAACTGGCCCTAAGCGCCTCACTGTTCCCTGAAGCTGCACTCATGCTTATGCCCCTGACAATAATAAAAACTATTTTTACAGTACTTTTTTTTTTTTTCCACTGCACAAAGCCATAGATTTAACCTTATTAGAGGCAAGGAGCTGCTTTTGAAGGCTACTGTTTTCTGCTGTTCAGACCAAACGACACGGGACGTATAAACAATGTTATCACCGAGCACAGGATGCCAAACTGCTACTTCCACTGGGAGGCATAATCTTGAGAATTTTCTTTTGAACCATCAGCTAAAGATTTAAAGACCAAAACTCAGACTGAGCTACTGAAACGTCAGTGGAAAACTAGAATATGTGGTTTGCAGGCTGTGGATTACCACTGGAACAGTAAAATAGGAAAGGGTTTGACAGTCATTTGCTCCTTATGTGCTGCCACCATGGCTGGCACTGTCAGGGAGAGGAGAGGGTGCTCTGCCTCCCCGCATTTACAAAAAATAATAATCAAAGAAGACACCCACACAGTAGGAGATCTCAGAGCTAGATGTAAATCCCTTTCCTTGTAAACTGCAAAGGTAATGACATGATGTATGCAGATTAGTACTTGTGAGCCTCAGAATAAATGGGTTTTCAGAAGGGATTTGACTAATGAGTAAGTGAAACTCTTCTGGCAAAAGGACTTAATGCCTAAAAAGCAATACTTTAACATTTTTTAAAGCACAGAATTCCTTTTATTTATTTCTTTGTAAAGCCTATTTTTTGTGCCTGCAGTTAATAGCAAAGGCTGAGCTGAACCTGCTGGTAGCTGGCTGGAAGGTGCAGTGGGCACCCTCCATGCTGGCTGATGAAGATGAGGGAGGGCAGCGCTGGGTCTATAGGCTGCCAGGGGGAAAACCTGGCAGAGGCAGGAGGATAAAACGCTCCGTCAGCCTGTGGGCAGCCTGCGGGGATGCTGCGGCTGCAGGCAGGGCCCTGGGGAGGGAAAGGCTCCGAGCCTGCCCAGCAGCTGTGCTGCACAGCATCTTCACGTACCGGAGTTAATAAAGCTGCATTTAACTAGCTGATTTATGAGAGCGCATCATTTGTACAGCTTAAGGGGGTTGTAAACAAGGAATGTGCTGGCACCATATGGCGGGGGAAGCGGTTGTAGTCTTCCCCTCCAAACCTGCGGCTGGAGCATCACAGTCTCATAGTTCATCTTGGTTCCTTGCATTTCTCAATTTAGAATCAACTTTTTTTGCCCCCAGTCATCCCTGCATATAGCAAGGATAATAGCACGAGAGTCTTTTCTGCTAATCTTTGATTACAATAAGTAATTGCATTTAATTGTCTTCTCTTAGAACAGAGACAGAACAAGATCTGTCCATTTACAGGCGGGCCAGGTTTGGGGGTTTTTTGCTAGTCTGTTTTTTTTTTTGGAAAGGGCATAGCTGAAGAGGATTTTGAGACAGGTGGAGTCCGATTTAGTGTAACATAAAGGATGGGTGCAGCCCCACACACAGGCACTTCCCCGGCACGAACAGCAGATCAGATGCTGGCTTGGAGCACATCCTTCACCTTCACTCCAAGAGAAATCTAGACAGAAAGCCCCATGGTTCCCACTTTGCATTCTGCACGTGCCTGCGCAGCCGGTGGTTATGTTCCCTGCACCAAAGCAATAGCAAATGCTAAATCATGAGAGGTCAGAGGCAGTTGCCGTGGCTGGGGTATCTGCTGAGCTGTTACAAACCTGTGACGCAGAGTCACCCTGGCACCACTTGTGCCAAGATGCAAGCGAAGCTGGACTCCCATCAGCAGGAGTTGGACTAGGTTGTGCCAACAAAACCTTCAGAGTCTGCGAGACTTGGGAAAAAGCTGAGCCAAGGTCTGACAGGAAGACATGGGCAGCTTTCAACTGGGGCAAGGGAGCCTCGCAGCCTTTGCCCCGACTTGGTAAGATTTACCAGGGGGGCGCAGCGCAGGATGGCTGCTCCATCGGGGACAGGTCCTTCCCCCGTCACTCACTCGCAGCCCCTGTGGTGATCTCTGTCTTGCCCACAGCAGCAGCAGGCAGGTTACTAGGGTTTTACAGCAGCTGCCTTTTCCCCTAACTCATAGTTGTTAAAAGCTCAGCTTGCTGTAAATCCTCTGTCTCACAAAGCCTGGATGTGCATCCAGCTCTCCTAGGAGCTGAGGTAGGGTAACTGCTTAGGAAAACAAAACTTGCAGAGATGAAGATTTCAGCCCACTTCCTCCATCTTTTGGGATAGGCAAACACACCTCTGTAGCACACGTAAACCTCACATTCAGACACTAAAACTCAGCGACATTCAACTTCTCCCCTTGTGTATTGCTTTTCCTCCTCCTGCCGGTTGGAGATGAGTCAGCAAAGGACCAAGCAGATGGGGCAGGAGCATCAGTTGCTGGGAAAAAGCGAGCAGCAGAGCTTCCATCAGCTAAAGGAGGGTGGTGGCAATTAGTCAGCAGCACACAGCAGGGCCACAGTGCCATAACTGCATCCCCTCAGTGCACATGGCTATTTTAGGTAGAAGCTTTTAAAAGCTCATCTGTGAAGTCAATGAACTGTGGCTCGAGATGGCTCCCTCATGAGGCAGCGCCTGGATTCTTCAAACAAAAGATCAGCAGAAGATTTTCTCTTTTACCACCTGAAGTTACATCCCCTTCTACATTTAACTCTTGAGTAGATCAGCACCGTTTCCAGTCACAGCTATGGGAAGAGTCGTGCCACACCAAGCACGAAAGACCAGGAGGCATCCAAGAGACTTGGGCTCCAAGAGATACACTTGTCTAAATAAAAATCCTTTGGCAGAAGACCATTAAGTTCAGAACCTGTCTGAACTGTCAATTTTATATCTTAAACTATAAGATATATTATACCTTTCTAAAAGAAATCAATGTTGTGCTACTGAAATCTCTCCAGCTAACGGCCTGGAAGCGTGTCTCTATTCCACCTGTCCAATGCACCAGCCTCCGGCTCTGTCCCCGCTGGTGGCTGGGAAGGCCGTAACCAGGAGGAGATGAATTCTCCCCCTGCTGTCACTACCGCCTCTGCCAAGACGGGTGCCAAGCACGAGGGGAACACGTATTTTCCAACAGACATCAGATATACATCGCCAACTTATTTTTCATAAATTGCTAGTGAATAATAAGAGGGAAGGACCTTCCAGCAGCACAGGCAGAGAGCACATAGTGTCACACACTCAAGTAGGTGACTGGAGGTGCGGATTTTTCTCAAGATAAAGTAAACACCAGATGGGACTGTACACAGATCATCAGCTTGCAGCTAGAAGTAGGGCTGGTAAGAAATCCTTGGCCACAAGAAACACCAGTTTATCAAGGCCCAGTTCTGCTGCTGCTGAACAGCCCTGGTAGGTGGGACACGGGGAGAGCTCTGCGACTCTCGCTGTAACTCCTGTTCATGCCAAGAGAGCCCAGAGGCTTTCAGATTCGTAAATCTGAAATTGTCTGGGTTTGTCTCAACTAAAATAAAACAACTCCCCCACCCCAAAAATCTAGTAAGAGTTTGCTTTAAACTGAAAAAAACTGCTTATAAATCAATGCTACCTGTAGCTGTCGGCGACCAAAGTATGATACAACCAGTATGAAACCTGCTGTGAAAATGGATGCAAAATACAAAAAAAACCCAAACAAAAACGAAAACCTGGGCATCTAAATTATTTACAGAAATCTGCTTCTGTTTCACTAAGCTGTGACACCCGGCGGAGAGCGGGAGGGAGGACCGCGAGAGCAAGGCTGTTCTGTGTCTGCAGCACACGGACCACACGCTGGAGGATGGCTCCAAATCCACATTGAGTGCACAGTAATTACGGGAAGGCAGCATGTGCCTGCATTAATTGTGGCAGCCAGCCGGGCCAGAGTGATTCACTGCTGTTCACGGAGCCACCGTCGCTGGCAGACCAGGAAAGCCTTGAGCCATATCCAAAATGAAGCTCTTGATATAGGTTGCTGCCTTCAAAGACATTTCAAAACAGAGTCTCCATAAGGTGAAATGCCATTTATTTTCCCCCCTGACGTGGGCAAACCTTTTTCATTAAGACATGGGCGTTAATGCCATCCTGCAAGCATGCCTTGGAATCCAGAGAGGGCTCTTAATCATTTCAGAGAAGGTAGAAGAGATGGAAGTATACTAAAAATATTTATCGTATGTAGTAACAGAGAGGTCCCCAGCAATCTAGCAGTTGTATGATACATCTTTGGTCCTGTTGTAGAAGGGTAAAAGCAATGGTGCTTAAAAAAAAGGCTATACTTCTAGGTAAGCAGCTGCAGAATTAAATCAAACTAGGATGGAAAATGTAAAGAAATGACAAGAACCGTAATCCACCATTCCTGACCTGCAGGTTTTTTTAATTGTCTATTGATTGATGATTTTATTTCTCTTTTTTGTGTCTTTTTATCCCAACCAAGTGATTAAAAGCCAGAGAAGGGCATTCTGCAGGCAGGCCCTGATGCGGTTCCCTGCTGGAAGTGGCTGGGTGTCAGGAGCGGTGCCCGGGGAGCCCAGCACCCACAGAACCCGCATGGTGTTCAGCCTCCTCCCTGCATGGGGAGGCAGGACGTGGGGTGCAGCACCCCGCAGCCCCTCTCTGGCGAGGCCACAGGTTCAGCCATTGCAGACGCACAGCTGAACCCCGCTTTTAGGCAGAAGAGCTGATCTGCAGGGCTTTCTGCCTGCAGAAGCCTCATCCTGCCACAGAGCTACTTGCGGATGTCCCCAAGGCCTCACTGGAGAATGCATCCCTACTGGCAAGTCCCTTAAAGAAGACTTATCCTGTGAACCAGTTGCTGATGTTTCACTTGCAATTAAGATTTGTGCAGGAGTTGAGGCCTTTGTGATTTCTATTCATGGCGCATCTTAGAAGCAGCCAAATTAAAATCCTTATCATTAAGGAGCTGATAGCTCCCATAATCGCAAGCATCATTCTGTATTAGCTGGAGGGAGCAGCATGACTCACTGGCTAACAGAAGTAGATCTGTTCATAAAATCAGAAAACTTTGAACCAAAGAGAATTTCCTGAGCCATGAATTACTTTGGAGAAAGTACTAATTTCAAACAAATTACTTATATAATTTGTGCTGTCAATACAAAAAACTTTCTTCTAAGCTAAGAGTCTTTTTGCCGTGTGCTGCTCTGAATTACCCTCCTGGCTGACCTACAGTGCATCAATTTGTGATTCAAAAGAAAAATTTTCCCTGAGGGATGAGTCACAGCTCTCTACTGTCCTTCAGGTTAAACCACAGTTCCCTTCACTTTCCACATAGCACATGTTTTAAGAGTTGATGAGTTCAACAATTGCTATGTTCATCCATTTGCCCAGAATACTCTTAAAACAAATATTAAAATATTCTTATTCAAGGCATCTGTTCCCTATGCATCTATGTTTCTCTGCAACAGAATGATCTTGAGGGAGAAAACCCCGGAGGATAAAGAGCTAGTGCAGGTTTAAATAGGATTTTTCAGGTCTTCTGAGGTCAGAAAAATGAAATGGAAAGGTAGAAATAATTGCAGCATGCACTAAGGGGTTGGCTTGTCTCACAAAGTTCGTTTCATGAAGACTGCGGTGCTAAAAAGGGGTAGTTTTGCTCTCGGAAGAGGCTGCAACATGCAGCCAGCCAGGCAACTAATTTAACGTAAGTGGTGACAGGTCACAGCCCCGCAGGAGAGCAGCTAAGCCACTGTCAAACCTGCTGCAGCTTCAGAAAGAGCTCCATTTAGTCACAGGCTTGGTCCAATTTGGAGAATTTAGCCCGAGACTAAAATTAATAAGTGGTCTGAGTGGATGAGGTGACTCTTCTAACCCCAGGACTGCTTAGACCAAGGTTTAATACCACCCTCAGATCTCTCATTTGAAAGATTTATTCTAACACTGGGGATTTTTAACGTAGCTGGGAGCTGAAACATCCAGCGTGCGCCACCAGAATTTCAATACCTTCTCTTGCTTCCCGTAGGGCTCCATATTAAAAAAAGTATATTTTCAATGCTCTGGAGTCTATCCGCTTCTTTCTCCTTAGCAGTATGTGAGTGTGCAGCAGTGCATGGGGAGGGACGCAGCCCAAACAGGAGGGAGAAGAACAAATCCCCCAGGTCTGCAAGGGGGTGGGAGTGGGACTGGGCACTGGGTGCAGGATGGGGAGGGCACCCGGGTGGCCCTGTGGCCCCTCGCCCACCCAGCACCCACAGCAGCAGCCAATGCGGGAAATCACGGAGAAAGGTGAGTGGCTGGAGCAGTTCTGGTGATGGAGTTTGATCTTGGAAAACGTCTAAGAAGGGAGAAGAGAATTGCAAACCTTGCCCAATGTGGCCAGGAGCACCCTGTGGGACAGCAGCTGATGGTACATGCAACAGTAAAGACAGGGAACATCTCCCATGGCAGCCCTCTTGCTATCAGCTATCTGTCAGTACCGGATTAAATGGCTAAAGTTGTTTGATAGGCAGGCACCAGGTTTTTCTGTTACAACATGTTGCTTTTAAATTGGAATTTAATATGAAACGGAGCAGAGACCCTGTTGGATTGCTGTAGAGCACTGTTGTACTTGAGAAAGGGAAAATTATAAATGGATTAACAAAACTGTTTTTAACAGTGAGATGAGTCCTAGATCTGTTACAAGTGTGAAGATGCCAGAAGCATGAAACATAAAAAATTATACAAAGAGGAAAAATCATCTCTCAAAGTATAGGACAAGTGAGAACACTGAAGAACAAGCAAGTGAAATTAAAGCCCGGGGTTGTTGCACACAAGACCTGAAAAACACAGGGTACGTTTTCTGAACAACTTGCCACATCAGGCTACCAGTAACTGGAGCCATGGGAAAGCCAGGAATTCCAGCTGCATATCATGAGCATCCTGCTCCCTGCATGTTCATTTCACTTATTAGTTTTTTCACCTTTTCCAGGAGGGACGCGAGAGATTCTGCCTGCCCTGATCCAGAGCAGGGCAGTAGCTTGGGTCTCTCATTCCTACAGCCGGTGCCGTGTTGTCAGCCAGGCTGTTTCCTCAGTAGTTTTCCTTGAAGATGGAATGGCCTCATTAAAGAGAGTTCTCATGCAGGATATGAAAGGGGCAAGTGGCTTGGGTGGCTTAGGCTCAGCGAGCCAGATGCTCCACATCGACCCTGAATGTCAGCTTACCCTAATATAATCAGAATTACTGGAGGGTAAATGCCTGGGAAGTGCCTGAAGAATCATGGCTTGTGGAGTGAATCTATGGGAAACACAAGAGAAATGTGATGAAACAGAATAATTGAAAGATTTGATGGTAAGATACGAGTTGATTCATCTAGCCCTGCTGATAGAGCCTAACTCCAGCAGCTACCGCTGCAAATTCCCTCATATGACACCTTTACGGAACAAACATGCCTTTTAAAAGAGAGCGGAGTCTTGGTAAAGAATACCAACATACCCGGAAAAAGCCACAGATTGCTATTTTAGAAACAGAAAAAGAAAAACATACACTATTTTACATTAATATTTGCTTGAGCTCCATAATTTCCATATAATATGCAGTTTACTTCCCACAACTTAAGGAAACTTCATTGCCATGAAATAATCTTGATTAACATTCGCAATAGTAGTAATAAAAGCCATAAGAAAACACTAAAATCAGTCTTTTTTAGATTACTTTCATGCTGTTTTTTGAGGGTAGGAATGTTTGGTTAAGTCTACACTTGAAAAACCAAGAACCGAATGGAACAAACCACCTAGAGCTGTAAGATCTCAGGCACTACACGTCAAGACTTATAGCTTTGCATTGTATATTCTGCTCCCAAAGGCTACATCCGAGTTAAAAATACTCTCCTGGTGTCACTTCATATCAGCTTGCTTTTTAAAAACCTCCCTGCTCAAGGGGTGTACTAAAGATTTGCAAACGTCCCAAAGAGGGGGGTAGCCTGTGGAAAGAAGCAGAAAGGTTGTACAGGAACCCAAATTTGCCATGGGAGAGTGTCAACACAAGAGCAAAACAAAGCAGTCACCCTTTGGGAAGTGACATCCAAACCAGAGACAGAACGCTTTGGGAAAGCAAGCGGAATTGGTTCCTGTCATGGCATGCTCACTGATGGCGGTTGTTCGTTTCACCCCTGTAATGCCAAGCTCCATGCAGGAGGAGCCAAGTGTAAGGACGGACGTGGATTTTGTGTACATGCACAATTACAGCTCTCAAAATCAAGAGAGGCATCACTGCACGGCTCGCGCCAAGTCAACAAGCAGCAAAGATTTTCATAGCATGAAACCTGAGTAAGGCATGTATTTTGTGCATGCTAAGGACTAGGTGTCACTCTGGATCTCCGACCTGTAATGGTGTGCCACCCAAAGTCACTCAGGGACCACGACGGGCTTGACCTATTTCCTCTGTCCCTGTTCCCTAAGTGTGAGCGGAGAGAGCCCGCTCGTGCCCCAGCCCTGAAGCGCTGCAGTCCCTTCTGCGTGGGACTGCTTTTGTCCAAAGTCCTCACCTGACACTGCAGGGCTGCTGGCAGCGTTTCCCTGGCACTGCTGGTTATTGCACATTTACAAAGTGCTCTGGACGTTGAAGCCACCTCATAACAACCAAACCAGGACTGGCAGTCCCCAGGCAGCCCAGAGCAGCAGTGCAGGGCTGCACCACCCCAGCGCGTCCCTGCCGAGTATGTCCAACAAAGAGGATCTTCTTGTTTTTCTGTCTTTCTATTTGGGTTTCACAAACTCAGGGATTTAAATTTAGCCCTCCCACAGCTCACAGTGGAGCTGCATGATTTATCACAACGTGGCAGTCAGGACATTTTTTTTCCCCATCTGCTTTGGTGGAGATGTCGTTCCCTGCACTGTTAATGTGGAGTGGGCAGCAGCTGCCTGTGCTATCACACAGTGCTAGCACTGAAATACTTTGCCAAGTTTTAAAACAGAATTCAAAACAGCCCACAAGAGCCCTCGGGCTCTCTGTGCTCTCCCCAAAGCCGTGGTGGCTGTGCCTGCTGTCAGTAGAGACCAGCTGGACCATGTTGGTGCTGGCCATGTTCTCCAGGCTCACAGGGAACGTGGGGTCTGCAGGCTAAGCAGAGGCTGGATCTCTTGGACCCTGGGATCTCTGGGAATGAGGCAAATCCCAGGAAACATCAATATCACTGCAAATTCCAGTCCTAGACAGTAGCTCCTTGCTCCCATATCTCCTACCTCATCTGGGCAAGAATTCATGGCCATGCAGGAGCAGGATTCTGGCTCAATGCACATGAGCAGCTAACTACAAAAGCACCAGGACTTTTAAGTATACCCAAATTGATTTATTCCAATTCCGCTGACCATCGTGCAACCAAACGTCAATTCTGAATTTGCTGTACTGTTAATGAATGACCAAATACAGCACTATTTCATCTCAGAAGCAAAAAATATATGGCTTCATAAAATTATTTATGCTTCATATTATCTCGAGCGTACGGAGAGACCATCAGAAAGCAGCAGTGCTGATACTCTGTTGCAGCTTTGCAAACATCACAGTTACCGTCTAATTTTAAGATTCTTCCATACTGAATATTCAACGTCCCACCTTACTACCTCACTGAGAATGCAGCGGTCCAGCTTGTACAGCACAGCCCTTGGTGGCACACCACTGCTCACTCAACCCTACGGCTGAACCTTCTACCAGGCTGCCCTGCACACACCAACGTGCTGCTGAAAGAGTTTCTCCAGAGCCTGCTGTCCCTCCTGGGCCTGGGTCACCCACCTTCCCCTGAAGCACTTCCAGCCACACACTCCTGAGACCTCCACAGCCAGAGGCTGAGTATTTAGGGCTCCCATGAAGTCCAGCCCCAGGCTGGCAACTGACTCCCATCACAGCAGCCCCCTTTTCCCCAGCAAGCATCACCACGGGAGGAAGCCTTGCAGCTTCTCCTAAGACATATTAGGACAAGGAGACTTTCCTGCATCTTTTTATAGAGTTCTCTCTCATGGCTTATCCAGGCACATCCTTATCTATGTTAATTTGGTCTCTTCCAGTCTACTTACAACTCAATGTAAAAGAAAGTCTCGTTAAGATCTTAGCTTAGGTTGGATATATTTATATTCTCAGAAGCCCCAGCAAAATGTATAAGAAAATTGGTATGAGGTACACCTGCAGCCGCAGGTATGAGTACATGAACGAGCAAAGGGCTCATTTGTTCCCCACAGCAGATCAGTAATGCCCAGAAGCTCCACATACCAAGGCTTGAATTTTTTGTGCCCTGCACAAAACTGCATGCAGAACTGATTTTCTGAACACCAGGGAGTGAGAAATGTTGAGGGTTTGGCTAAGAACAAGGGAATATAATACTACAAATACTTGACTGCTGAGAGACATTAGGGACACAGCAGAGGGAGCTGGTGAAATCCCAATGCCTGAAAGGTTTTGTAGGGGAAGAGATGCCCAGGGGAATATCACAATGGAAATTATGAGGTCCAACTGAAGTGTGAAACCTTTTGACTACCTTTCCAAGGAATAAGTTCAAGATTTCAGACTTTGATCAATCCTTTGTAACCACTGTGACACCAGTGAATTAATGTAATAATTGGTTGCTAAACCAATACAGGATTGTTCTTGCAGGAATGTTAGCCACTGCTTCAGTAGTCTGAAGAGTATTTGGAAGAATATTAATGAATTTCAATCTTGCACAAATGAATCACCCCTCCCCAACTTCACACTGAAAACTGCTTTATTGTTGCTTCTCCACTGGTGCAGCCTGAGATTTCAGAGACCCACGCATGGAGCACAGACACTGCCAGCAGTTAGATGACCCATCACTGCAGCAAACAGTGAAAAGAAAACATTCACAGACGAAGAATCTCTCTCCTGCGAATGCTTAGTAACAAAAAACTGGTTTCACTGAAATCAGAACTGATTCACAAAATAACGTGGAAACCAAAAAGGGGCTAAATCTGAAATAAAGGCTTGAAGCAGCTCCCTTTCAGCACAACCATTTGGCATGTAACAGCATCCTGTATCACCGTGAATACTTGGCTTGCATCTTTAATTGAGAACCAGATCAGGCACTTGTACACACGAGGAGAGAAGCTTTGGGTTGTTTTTTTTTCCTCAAAACAGAGAATATAATGAAAAATATTCAAATTCTTTGAACAACAACCCCCCAAAGTGCCATGATACATTCTACCTGTTGAATGCATTTGTGTTTCCATAAATGAAAATTCTCTTTATTCACTGCAAAAAAATGAGAGAGATGTTTCTGTATCCAAACAAATGGAGAGAAGTTCCCTGGAAAACCCAGGCTGCAGCGACTAAACGGCATGAGACCAGGAATGGAGCAGACGGGCTGTAGCCTACAGCTGCTGCCAGGAGCCTGGTGTCACGCTGGGAAATGGAACTGCAGAGGTTTGGGAAGAGTATGCCGACAGGGGAGGGGTTATTTACACAGAGGACACCATAACTGCATTCACTTTGAATTCCCAGGATAATGTCAGTCAGGATGGGAGAGGATTACAGTTGAAAGCACTTCTTTTTCCAGTTCAAATCCATTATTATAAAACCTGTGCTTTCCATGCATTTCAGCCTGGTATGCCTGATAGCTTGGTTTACCTTTGTAACAAAAATCAGTAGAACACCATGAGAAGGTGTAATCCCCCTAGCAAGCCTTATGTGCTACAGCCCCTCTGTAAGCCACATCACAGCGAGCGGTAGCCCGAGCTGGGCAGCGGTGGGAGATGGAATTTGCCCTGGCTGTGCACCCCCAGCCCTCGGAGGACCAGCATCACTGACTCCCTGCAGACACGTACAGCCCCTCTGCTGCCTTCAACCCAGACACAGGGGACAGATCAGACACACACCATACAGTATGTATCAGGAATTACAGGCACATTGTCTAAATGCAGACTTTAAACCCTTCCTCTTAGTATAGTCCAATGAGCAGCAGTACAAATTGAGGCGTATCAGGGTTAACTGAAGATTAAAGACTCCAAACCAGAAGGGCAGTGATTTGGGTTCACTCAGAGCAGGAAGAAAAGAAGGGTTTTACTTAAGTCATAGGAAAAGGGGCTCAAGTCTTGAAAAAGTTTGTGTACCTCAGATGCCGCACTGATAAATCAGTAAAGCTCAGCCCAGGCATGTCTGGCAGTGCTGAGCTTGGCAGCACCCTCCTCACGGAGCAGAGAAAAAGGATGGATCCTTCTGGGTCATCAGGGAAAGCATTACCTGGAGAAAACAGACTCCTGTGGCAGCCTTTAGTAATGATCCTTTTCAGCCACCATCAGTCTTTACTGCTCATTAATTGAATTCGCTGTTTAGCTGATGGTGCGCTGAGGGAGCCTGTGGGCGGCACAATCCTTTTTCAATATATTCTTTAAAGCCACAGAAACCTGACTGTAAAAACACGGCATTACAGCAGGTGGGCAGATAACCCCTGCGACTGTGCTCCTCACGCGAGTGATGTTAGGAGACCGAATGGGAGATGAAGGAAAGGAGCAAAGGAATGGATGAAAGCAAAGAGAAGCGATTCTGCCTGCAAACTGGCACCAAAAGAGTATTTGATGCTGCCTGTTAGCTGTGGTGGCATTCCCCCAGTGCCAAAAGAACCACACACCCCCTACCCTGAATCTTTCATTAAACCTCAAAAAGCAAAGGAAGCCTTTGCTCTAATGCAGTCATTAAACAGGGTAACATTTAATGGCACTTGTCAGAAGTGAGAAGTTTCAGGCAGACTGGCTGGTGTGCAGCATTTCAGCCTTTCGCCAGGGATCGGGTCCTCCCAACAAGCTGACGTCAATAGGAAGTGGCTGGGAGAGCTGATTCCAGTGTCTGTGGGGGCCACGCACACTACCAAGTATGGAATACTGTATGTCCCAATACATATGAGGCAAAGGCTCGGTGATGCTGAAAGCATCATTAGGGTAGCGCAGCAGAGCCAGGCTCTGTGGATGCTGATAAGAACTATTTACATCTGAAACCTTTTCCCAGACGCAGCAGGCAGATACTTGGGAGCTGCACCACCTACACACACAACACAAATGTAGGTGGTGAAACTGGTTTTTAACTCAACGGGAAAAAATGATTTTGTGAATGAAATAGGAACTTCCATGGAATGGCTCCATCTTCTATAACTCCTCACAGCTACAAGCAAAACACAAGATCACCGGTTTTCAGATCAGTAGGGGGGGATTCCTCTTTGCTTTTCTTTGCTTTCTACCAGAGATTTTCTAGAAGGAAAAAATTATTCAGAAACATTCCCAACTATCTCTTGTTTTAACCCCACAGTAGGAAAAGAGCCAGCTATTTGCAGTCCCCTATAGCAGAATGTAAGAGGTAAAAACCTTCTAAAACAACACTTACACACTGTCAAAATGCACACGGGGCTCTCAATTTACAGGCATTTGACAAAAGAAGTGGCAGACCTCTGTAAGCCATTCGCGTGCTCTGGCAGACGCACTTCCCAAACCGCTGCATTCATCGCCCCTTGCTGCTGCCTCCCTCCCTCCCTGGCTCCCGCAGCCCCTGCTACGCGGAGCCGCGGCCTCGCAGGGTGGTATCATCCGCAGCCCCGTACTCTGCCTTGCTTTTGACCAAACTTCCCACCAGCACCGTGGCTGCAGAGCACACACACAGTGCCCAGCATCTGCTTACCTATAACCAGCTCCACGCAGAGGGGAATTAGGGAACAAATCCCATTGCACTTAGCCCTGTAGTTTCCTCAGCGCTAGCTAATGTGGCTCGAGGACAAGATCATCAATTTTAAAAAGAAGAAAACACTCTACAAGAATAAAATGTAAGGGAAAACCCTACAAATAGTCTCCTAAAGTAAATCACATTTGTACAAGTCATCAGAGGGTGACCCAACCCACTCCTGTTTGAAGAGGTACGATACTTAAATCTTTGCACAACAGCAAAGTTCTCCTCTGTTTTGTAACTGAAGGGAAAAAAATACATTTTTTTTTAAGGTGTGACAGCAGGAATAGGAAAGATTAACCCTGGCTGCACAGAGCTGAATATGAAAAACCCCAACACATCCCATCCTTCCTACGCAAGGTTAATGCTGCTGCAGCTCTCTGTCCTTCCCTAGCCTGAGATTTCATTAAATATTTTCCTAATTAAGCAGTCTTTTTTTTTTTTTTAATGAACATGGTGTACTGAAGTAAACTTATTGCTGCATAAAGATGATCTAGCTCGAAGTGAAATTAGAAGAGTGTCCTAAAGGACATGTTCAAGGCCTATAAATGTTAATACTGTATTTTCTGCAGAACTCTGTTTGATAAACTTCTCTATGAATATTCCAGGCATGATTTCTATTAAAGCCACGTTTCCCCACTCAATTGCTGTATTTCATTTCACTATGAATAAGTAACTATCCAGGGATTTTTGGCAGCTTAGTGTTGTTCTGACCCGTTGGTCTTGTAATTAGTTCCAAATGTTGTTTTTGTGAAGCCGTATTCTTCTCTATGTATCCTAAAGTCCCCAGCTATCTTCTATACTTAGCCTATTATATTAATGCTAGGGAAAAATAATATATAAATAGCATTAAAATTGCAAAAAGCTGCTGCCTGGATGCTGGATGTTTTCCAGGTACATCTTTGAAAAGGGAAGGGGTTTAAAATGTTCTACACCTGAGGATGCACCAAATCTCTATCTTCTGGACTGTATTTGGAGCTTGGTATTCAAAAAAGCTGAGGTTTGCTCCACAAGTTTTTCAGGCAGGGTGGGGAGAAAGGTGGAGCTCATGGCATAAACAACAATCAAATCTTGCAGAAATGGACTCTTCATGAGAGACTGTATCACCCTTTTTGGTTCACATCCTATTTTAACACCTAAATATCCTGCTGATGTAAGGATAGCAGTAGCGAACAGAGACCATATTTTAAGCCTGATGCTGGGACTGAAGTACCTGAGGGTACGAGCTCATCCTCGGTGTGGAAACAGAAGCCCCACACACGGAGCCAGATGCTGTGGGAAGCTCTTCACAGAGCAAGACTTGACCGCCATCCAAGTTCATCAAGGGGGTTCTTCAGTCTAGTGATCTGTACTGAACATCTATGTATTCTTTTTATATATTTACATATTCATGTGTATGTATATAGTTATACATATGTATGTACAAATTCTACGGGCCACATCAGCCTGAAAAACTGTTTTATCCAGAAGGGAGAGCTAACGATGAATGAATTCTCACTTTGGCTTTTATCTTTATTGCCACCTAATAAGGTGACACCAGGCAAGTACCGCACTTACTGTCTGTATGTTGAGGTGGGCAAAGTACCCCAGACAGCAATTGCACTGTGGGGCGGAGAGGTGTGCGGGGAAGGATCGCCCATCACTCACAAGGGGGGCGAGAGAAAGGTTGCTATGGGCAAAGCGCCTTAATGCAGTCCTGACTGGGACCTCCCTCTGTGAAATCTATAAAATTATTATTTAAGGAATAATTAAGCTAAGTTTCCTGAGTGCACCCCTGAACTTTCCTACTACCCAACACTGGAAAGGCCCTACAGTCAGGAGAGATCAGAAAACTGCATCCTCCTAGATGCTGGCAGGAGGTTACCAACATAGTTACACAGCCACCAAAGAGCTTCCCTGGCGATTTAATCCAGTGTGGCAGGAATAAGGAAAAGTATATCAGTTAGATACTGGTTTACAGCCTCATTGGGGTTTTTCTTCCAAAAAGGCCAGGAGGAAACTTGCATGAATGGATTCATTTTATAGCAAGAACAACTCCAGCATTCCTCAGGGTGACTGCTGGACAAAGGCGCTGAGTCAGCAGAAAGTCTGGTGCGGTCTCTGCCGCTGTAATGTGCAACGTGCCAACACTCAGTAGAGGCTGGTCAACTGCTCTCCTTGCCTGAAGTCACTGGAAAGTTGTTAGACCACTTTAATTTGTAAACCTATTGATGAGGATTTAATGTTAATGAAATGTTACTGCTGAGTAATTCCGGCAGATAAAACTCAGTTAGTTCATTGTGCATCTAATTTATTTAGTGCTAAATGTTTGCCCTTATTTTCTTTACACACTGAAGAGAGATTTGGATAAAAACTTTGCATCTCAATTAAGACAATTCTTTAGAAAGTTAGGCAAATTTCTATGCAAATGCTTGACTTTGCATTTTACATAAAACTCTGCTCGGGGGCACCTATCTTGCCAAGTTAGAAATGGGAGACGTAGGCTGCTCCCGGTGCCTACATACTCATAAACCCATGATGTAGGAGATAGTTCTCTACCAAACCATTTCAGTAAATGCGATGGCAGCGAACAACTGAAAGAGATCTTAGACAACCCCACAGGTAGGGGAAGGTTCTGGCTATGCTGATGGATCAGGAGGAGCCTGGTTCTGTCATCCCCAGGCATTGAATTCAAAGAATCTGTGGTATCCTGCACCGTGACCGCCACAACATCCTAACTGGATATCAGTTTCTTACATTACACCCAACACATTAATTGCAGCAGCCATCAGAAAGAACAGACAGCCTCAGTGTCAGTAGGGAGGTCTATAAGGCCCTGCGCACCAGTCCCGGCGTACAGCACGGGGCACACGTGCCCGTGACGGGCAGGGGCCGGAGGAGCTGCCCTGCTCACACACACCGCTCCTGGGCACTCTCCGCTGCGGTGGGTGGCTTTTGACACGCAACAGGATAGGTGAAGACAATCTGATATAACACCTTTCAGCTGCCTTTCTCAAAGAAATATGACTGAAATAGGACAACACTTCTATTCCCCCCTGCCCAAGAAAAACAATTTTCGCTAGCACACTGTACCATAATCCTATTTACCAATACTTTCTCTATCTTCTACCGGCAACTGTAACCCTGAGCTAAAGAGATTTTTCCATTATACTCATTTCTAAATGACTGACTAAATCTTGCAAAGTCGATGGGAAAAAAACCTGCCCTATCGCAGATCCCTGCACAACTGCATGAAAAACATTTTCCGGTTTGTCCTGTCTGTACCTGAGCACCCTGACCCCCGCAGGAGGCCAGCAGCGAGGAGGAGGAGACGTGCTGCAGCCGGCAGGTTAGCTCCTCCAGTCCTCATTAGTATTCAAGGGCTTCTATAACGATATTAGGACAC
This sequence comes from Rhinoptilus africanus, assembly GCA_013400135.1. NCBI lineage: Eukaryota > Metazoa > Chordata > Aves > Charadriiformes > Glareolidae > Rhinoptilus > Rhinoptilus africanus. The sequence goes on from VXBO01011655.1 coordinate 754,346, forward strand.
AGCTTTGCGGTGAAGTTTGGGCACACATCCCTTACAAATTTCACCTGGTTTAAGCAGAGAGCTATACGCAGGGGAGAAGGGAGGCAACCCACGGGAGATATAGCTGTAATTTAATTGTTGGTGTTTATTTGCCAGCAAATCCCTAAACTGTGATATATTATTACACAATGTGCCAGCCGTTAGCTCAACTCATCCTTCTGTTTCACAGGGCAAGATAAAGCACTGGGACTTCCATCAGGGGAAAAGCTGCTTCAGAAGGCTCAGCACCTCTAAAAGTTAAGCTCAGTAAGGAACAAGCCAGTGAGTCCAACTCCTACCCCCAGCACCACAGAGGCTCCTGCCAACCCCCGCTTGGCAAACAGCTCGGTACACGAAACACTGGAGCTTGCATCAACATCAGCTTGCATCAACATCAGCGTTACAGCTGGTCAGAGGATACATCATGGAAAAGCCCGCACTGAGGATTTTTCAGTGCTGTGGGGATGGGATTTTGCTACAGCCCCACCTGAAAATAAGCTGTGCTTATTTTCTTTTTTCTTTTCTTTCTCCTCTTTTTTAATAAAGGAAACATTTCACGTGATGAGAATCATTGGAAAGTGATGTGGTTTAACCCCAGCCAGCAGCTAAAACCACACAGCCACTCAATCCACTCCCTGCAGTTGCAATGGGGTAGAGAATCGGAGGAGCGTAAGTGAGGAAAAACCCGTGGGTTGAGATAAAGACAATTTCAGAGGTAAATCAAAAGCCACGAATGCAAGCAAAGCAAAACAAGAAATCATTCCCTGCTTCCCATCCACAGGCAGATGTGTTCAGCCATCTCCAGGAAAGCAGGGCTCCATCACACATAACGGTTACTTGGGAAGACAAAACGCCATCACTCCAAATGTGCCCCCTTCTTTCTTCTTCCCCAGCTTTATATACTGAGCATGACGCTTCATGGCATGGAATAGCCCTTTGCCCAGTTGGGGTCAGCTGTCCCGACTGTGTCCCCCATCCTGCTCGCTGGTGGGGCAGTGCGAGGAGCAGAAAAGGCCTTGACTGCTCAGCAGCAACCAAACCCACCAGTGTGCTGTCACACTATTCCCATCCCAAACCCAAACCCCAGCCCTACACCAGCTGCCAGCAAAAAAGTTACCTCCATCCCAGCCGGAATAACAACACAAGGAGAGATGGACATTGAGGCAGAACATCTCTTCAATGTAAAGCGCGAGAAAGAGAAATAACAAGTGTTCTGTTTCTTTCTTTTTTCTCACGTTGGACAAGGCCATGCCTCGGAGAGCCGGGACACCCTGCAGCAGGTAAAGGCTCAGGGGACGTGCGCTGCCCCAACCACTGCCGGGATGGAACAATCTCAAGCATGTGGCTGATTTCCAGAGGTGTTCTCTGCAATGTTAGTGAACCTTTAAGCTCAGGCACCAGCTAAAATGAAATCAAAACCATAAAAATTCACTCAGAAAAAAAAAAACAAAACAATAAGGAGTGATCAGAAAGGAGTGGGGCAGTGGACACAGAGCGCAGGTGCTGGGAGTGCGCCGCAGGCTGGAGGGGAATATTTCACTTTTGCTGTTTCTCACATTGAAAAGATGTGCACAAAACTGAGACAACAACAACAACAAAATAAAATTTGTTCCTCTCTGAGATTCCTTTCAAATTCTTCTAAATGCAAATACCTGAGTTACCACCTTTTCTATTTGTTGTGCCTGTGAAAGGAAAACAAGGCTTTCTGCAGGTTCTTATCGGCCTTCTTTTTTTGCTTTTCCCTTTGTTGTGAATGTTTCTGAATGGAAGGCAACAAGTCAGGGTGCTGCAGAGAAAGCAGTTAACAGCCATTCATTCTGCGTGGGCCAAACAGAGAGCTTTAGCACAGAGAAAGAAAGAAAATAAGGAGAGAGGAGGCCTCGCACTTGCATTCCTCTCACGTGCAATCCCCCAGTGAACTTCAACCGACATTTGGTACCAGTTTGCCAATACTTTGCTTTTATGGTTGACTGATAAATTATTAGATTTATCTGATGCCTAGCAACTATCAATTAACACTTTGAGACTAGATTAATTGATACGCCTTAATTTCTCTGTTGTTTTCTTCTAGGCAACATGCCTCCAGAGACCTGGAACCCCTCCCGCTTCCAATGAACAATATTCTCCATCTCTGCTCCTGCCACACCACACAGATGGATGGATGTTTTGGCAACACATTTATATTCATTCAGATTGTCACAACTGCATTCTGCATCTGAGACAGCCCGAGGTGCTTGATTTATGGTCCCGTCCTTTAAAACATGATCAACTTCGTAAAATCAATCAGTGGAAGCTGCTATGGCAGGTTAAACAAGGGAGGCTTTTCTCAAAGCAGGTTGTGTACTGTCCTTTTATTATTTAATGTTTCACTACCGGTAAAGCAATCCTGAAAAGTCTCCATGATGACTGCTACCTGGCAATAGCTCGTCTATTTGCCAAACTAACATGAAAGTAATGTCCATAGGATTAACTCTGGAATCAGAAAGGATAAAACTAGTAGATACAAGATGACATATATCATGCAAATACAAAGCACACAGGTGCTCCACTGCATCATGGATTAAATCTTTGCAACAGATTACTTCGGAAGTGTCTGTGGGCCGGGAGCAGCCTATTAGTGCTGCTGCCTGACACCGCCCACTGCAGCACCCTCTGCTCATTGTTTGAAGTTAAAACTTTATAGAATTTGAAAAATACGTCAGCCTAATCTTTTCATTTTGGAAATTCGGCCATAGCGACTCAGCTGGCTTTATAGGTGAAGCTACAGCAAATCGCCTGCTTTTTCTTTTATTAAGTGAACAATCTCTTTGGCCTGGGCTTTTCCTTTTCCTTGGCTCCTGATGTGTTTCTCCCCTCTAGACCCGCATTTCTGGGATTCACAGCCAGGACTGCAGGTTCATTTTGTACAGAAAACTTTCATTCTGGTATCCCTGTGTTTTGAGTTTTAACTTGGCAACATTTGTTTTCTGCTGATGGGAAGTACCTGCCTACATACGACGGAGGATCAACACGAAGCCAGCATCTCTGCCAGAAGTACCATCATGTAAGAGGGAACATAAATCACACTGTTTATTTAGCTATTACAGCTAAAGCACAGCCCACAATAATAAAGGAAGAGCACTTTCCCATTGAAAGGAAGGATAAGTGAGGATAAGCAAGAGCTGAAAGGTTGCTGAGTCAGCTGTTTGGAGCACAAACACAGACCACCCCTTGCTTCAGACAAACTGCATCCAGTCTGTCAAGACCCAGCGTTACACACTGCAGACCAGCTCAGTGGAAATGCCACAGGAATCTCTTTATACATATTGTTAGCCTCAAAAAAGGACTGTTTGGGAAAACCGTATGAATGCTTACCTTCAGTATTCATGGTTTTTTCACACTTGCAAACCCACCTGCTGTGTGCCCTTTCTTTGACAGAAGGGAGGTTCATAGCATGGGGAATATATAAATATGCATCACTTCATCCCCAGTAAGGTAAACAAACAGCTATATGGTGCCAGGGAAAAGGTAGAAAATTCATCTCCCTTATTCCCTTTGCATTTTTATGACAGATGCTGTTGGATTTCCTTGGCGGAGTTCCCATGAGCTCAAGCATAAAGAGCATCCCACAAGATGTGGTGTGAGGACAGCCCTGAGCAGCCGGAGTGTGCTGGGGGGCCGCAGCCCGCCCTGAGCCTGCCCTGCCTGCACCCACAGCCATCTCGCCCAAGGGCTTTAGGTGTTCCAAATGGTCTAGGGTGAGATACTGGAGTCAAAATCCAGCCCTGAAAAAAGCATCGCACTTTCGGGCAGTCCAGGTGGAAAACTGTCTCCTGACCCTCTGTGCCGACCGCCGTGGGACAGACACGTGCCATGCGTGGTTGTGTCACTCCCCGCTGCCCGGGCCGAGGGGGAGGTACCAGCTGAACAAGCTAACCATGGCTCTAGGAATCACATAAACCAAAGTGTAAACAAGTGTAAAGCAAAGCATAAACAAAGCAACAGGGTAAGCTACCTAAATAGCTCTTCTGAAGCTCCGTGTTTACTATCTGTCACAACCTAGTTACTCCTTATATTCGGCTAAACAAACCACAGTAACCTTTCAAAATATTGTTCTTTTTCACAAAGAACACCCAAACACGACCCATCCGGCAGCACGCAAGTGCCTGGCAAGCAGGGATCGTATCTGAGGGAGAAAGGGAATTGCCCGGGGGGGTGAATATCTCCTTCCCCTCCAGGACACGCACGATGGAGTTGCCCCTTCACACCCAGGAGCCCGAGTTTGCCCCATGGCTCTGCTGAGGCCAGCAACAGCCCAGCTGTGGCCAGGGGCTGCACCACAGCCCTCCCAGCATCCCAGCCCAGAGAAATCATCCTGGGCTTCTCCAATGCTGTCAAAACAGTTAGCAAATAAACAACTAATAAGGAGGAGTGGAAGAAGCATTGCTGAACAGCAGATTGCAGAACTGTGAATGAGATTCATGGCTGTGTTACTCACAGTCGTCTTACTCTGTCTTCAATATTTTAATTCAATGGCACAAACACCGTTTTATTCATTGCAAAAAGCCATTTGGGGGGACGCTGAATTATTTATTGTTTGTAGCGGCCAAACAAACTGCTTGTCAAAACAGATTTTAAAACAGAATCTCAAGTAAGGAAGTGCAGTGTAAAAGGCGCAGGGTGTACCTGCCGTATTTTGAACTCCTCTCCAAAAAACTGGGTGAAGGAACTGCCTTTTAACTCCCAGGTGCTGATTTTTCTCAGGGCAGGCATGTGGCTGCACACTCTGTGGTGCTCCCAGCTTATCCCATCCCATCCCAGGGACAGGACAAGAGGTAATCGGCACAAACTTGAGTATAGGAAGTTCCACCTAAACCTGAGGAGGAACTTCTTTCCCTTGAGGGTGGCAGAGCCCTGGCCCAGGCTGCCCAGGGAGGTGGGGGAGTCTCCGTCTCTGGAGACATCCCAAACCCGCCTGGAGGCGTTCCTGTGCCCCCTGCTCTGGGTGACCCTGCTCTGGCAGGGGGGTTGGACTAGATGATCTACTAAGGTCCCTTCCAACCCTATGATTCTGTGATCCGAACCCATCCTGAGCAATGAGGGCTCCCCAGCATTCCCGATGCCCTCCCGGCAGGGCACACCTGAAGCCTGTGCTGAAACCAGGGGCAAGATTTTCTGCTTGGCCCATCCACAGCCCTTGACTTTGCAGAAGCAATGGAGTATTTAAAACACTGCTTGACCTGGCCTGGGGGATCTGGCTTTGCAGAGGGGTTGCCTGAGTCTTTCTTTAGCGTGTTAGATTCAAACACCAATTTGCTGGGCTTGGAACCCCAGAATCTAAGTAGTAAGTAAGATATGTTAAAAAATGCTCCCGTCAGCACTCCCGCTGGAGGCTTCTCACACACTCAGGGAAGCGGCTGCCCTTCCCCAAGCTGCTTGTGGGGCACAGCCAGCTGTGGCCGATGTGCCAGCTACGGTTTTCCTCACCAAAGGAACAGGACACCAGGCTGTGGTTGGAGATGGGGCAGAGCTGGACCCTGCGGCTGGACCAGAGCACGGCCTCACCGGGACACGGCGCTGCTGGTGGGCAGTGGTTGCCTCCAGAAAACACCCAGCCCTAGTGCAGCCCCAGTTAAGCCCTCACTCACACGTACCACACCATCGATATGCAAATCACTTTAGTTGTCTCAAATCTTGTTACAGAGACTAATATAAACCACATCTAATTCTTACTGCTCGCTGTGGCCTTGAACCAAATGACTGTAACAGAGACTAATGCAAAAGCAAAGTGAAAAAAAAAAAAAGAATTCTTACGGAATTTTGCATCAACTATGCCAGAACATACTCCCTAATTTCTTAATTTCACCAAATTTGATTAACACACTATTACTTACAACACAAGTTGGAGATGGCCCTCGAAGGACCGGTAAGTTCCCGCAGGCAGTATGTATTTATCTGGTTCCTCCATTGAGCTCAGAGCCCTGCGGTGCCAGAAACGCCAGAGCAGAGATGCTGCGTGCATGTAGTGCGTTAGACAACTTCCCGGTGTCTTTAAGGCACACTCCATGCAATGCCATTAACCTGAACAATGGTCCCCAGCCATGTTATACCAAGATGAGACAGAGAACAAATGGATGGGCTAATACTTAAAAGCAACCTGTGTCACCCATAGGACCTGTCTTTTTCTATTCTTCTAGAAACTGTATGTGACTTTGCAGTACCATTCTATATAATGCTCATGTCTGTAATACTTGTGGTTTATTCTTCTTACACTCTATGTGTCTAGATGCTGAGATGTATGGTTTTAAAGATTTGAGAGAATGGGCAATGCTTACCGGCAAAGCATCTGCCCAGGCAGAGGGCCGGATGGTGGGAGCCCTTTGCACAGGCCTCACGCTGTGGGGGAAGGATAGAAATCTGCCCCTGGGTCATAAAACCAATAAAAATCCCAGAGGCAGCTGCACTGGGGATGTTTGATAGAACAACGAACATCAGGGAATCTGAAGTTTTGCAGACCTGCTCCCCGCAGGTTCTGGCACTCCTGTGAGTCCGCAACATCCCCACTGCAAGGGACCGTTTCTGGCAGCCCCTGCTGCACGTCAGTGCAGGACGGGAGGCCCAAGATGCTTTTCGAGCAGCACTTAAACTCTACGTCTTTGTTTAAGCATTCATAGGATACTATTCTTTTTAAAGTACATTTCAGGCCAATGTCTATGAGGCCGTCCAAAATACCAAGAAACCTGGATATAAGATAAAAGTCAGGCTTGCAAAACCACCCCAGAAAATTCCCAGGATCAGCACCAAATCTGTTACCAGCTTTATACCCTGAGAGCAATTATTCTGCAAGCTTTCACATCTGTCATTTTCAATTTTATTTACAGTTAAGATTGCCAGAGCTATAAAAGAAACAGGAAGGTTTAGTATGAAAGTGATTCCTGCTGTTTTAAGACTAGTCAGGTAGTCAAGACTTGATTAAACAGCTCTTATGTATTTTCCCATTTCCCCCTTGTTACGTAGCTAATGTTTAAACATTGTTATTAAAAAAAAAAAAAAAAAGAAAAAGGGAAAGAAATAGAAAAAAGGATTTCCCTGAATTTAATTTTAAAATAATTTACTTTTCTGCTGTGCAATGATCATGTTGACTTTTTCTTTGTACCACAAGAGAATAAGAATAGGGGGAAAAGAGTTTCAAAGGTTTTTTCAAGAGCACAAATATTATGTCAAAACTGTGCACGGAGATACAGAATTACAAAGCTCTCCATCAAGAGGTTTTCACACCGAAGAAAGCATTCAGCAGGAGGTAAAAGATCTGTAGGTATATTAACAGGTATGTAAAATTGTAATTAAATTAGTGCAAATTATTTTCCTTCATCTCCTGCATGCAGAAAGAAGTCATGATTTTGCAGAACCTGTATTTAGCTGGAAGTAATGTTCCCTGTACTGTACAGATACAGTTTTCACACGAGAGGCTTTTTGGACCACCTGCCACGAAAACAACAGCCGTGATTTAGCATCGCTTTTTGACACGAAGAAAATGGTCTGCCAGTGTGGTCTCAGCATCTCGGCTGTGCCTGTATCACCATTCATCATGAGATATAGTGGAAAGAACACGTGTTACACCTTGGGGTCACTTTGATCGCAAATGCCTTTTCTTCCAATTTGTTTCAGACTATTTTCTATTACCCACCAAGTTTTGGAATACCACTGGGTTCAATTATTACCCAAAAAAGAAATGGAGCTGGAGGTAGCAAGAGTGTGTATTGGAGACTGTGTAATAATGTGGAAAACGTTTTTTTTAAAACTCTCTAAAGCAATGGGCATTTTTCTGTAAGTATGAGTATCAGAAATTGTGTGCTCTTCAGCAATAGTGGGGAATGGTAAGACAAAGAGCAGCCTCAGGTTCTGGGACGCATTCTAGGAACGTTTTAGAAATTTTGAGGGGAGAAATAAGTAATGCCTGTGCCTGGATGAAAAATTCTTCATTGACAACTCAATTCGGAGTGAGGAGTTGGAGGAAACTCTCCCGCGTTTCCAGGAGGAGGCCAGGCCAGTTGGGCTGTCTGGTTGTGAAAGCTCTTCTTGCACGCTGGACATGTCAGGAGGAGGAAATAAAATGCAAAGAGCCAGCAGCAAGGACACCGTCCCGGAGATGGGTGTTGCAGAGAGGAGGTCTGACCCAGGCTCTCCCACGCCTTGCCAAGTGCTCTAGTCACTTGGCTAATGGGCTTTGGGAGGGGGAGAGGTTACTGCCACTGCATGCTAACAAAGCACCTGCCTCTTTGCTATACTTATAAGGGCTGGAAAACTAAACATTTCTTACATGACAAATGAACAACTCCTGCTTTTTCAATAAGCTAATTGACAAAAACCATTTCCCTGCTCTGCCCATCCTCAGCCTCCCCTACTTTCAAGCACTTCTCCTGCTTGTTCTCTGCACACATTGCCTTTGCTGCGGTCCAAAGCTCCTGTGAAGCGCAGCCCCTTAAATTCACTGTACTTAACCCACCTGGCACCAACCAAGAATTTAGTCGCTAGACTAATTTTGCCCTCTACCAAATAGAGCCAGTAAAAACTGCAGTCCCTGGGAGGTACCATAATCCCCCCAAAAATATGTCCTGATCTTGGTGGCTCATTACCCACTCATCTCACTGGCTGCATAGCTGATGAATTTCCAAGCAAAACTCAGCCTATTTTGCATGGCCAGAGGATGCTGGAATATCATCTCACAATGACACCAGGAAAAAAAAAAAAGCCATTAGCATTAAATTATCTGCTCCCAGATAATTTCCCAGATGAATCACCATAAAAGGCTCTGAAATGGTCTCTTGCTCTTTTTCTTTGCATAACATTTCATTGTACTCAAGACTTGAGGATCTGTAATTCATCAGGCTTTTCTCTGCATCAGGGCATTGTTTTCGGCAGAGTCCCTGATTATGGGAGAAGTGGTAAGGCCAAGTTTGCCAGGCTGGAGGATTAACCTGTAAGCAGCAGAGCACAGGTCGTGGCTCCCCTGTGAGAGGAGGCGCCTCTAACAGAGAGCAGAGCACAGCTGGGTGCTAGAGATACCCCCCATCATCTCTGCTGGGCAGCATCCAAGGTTTTTTCCTTTGCGGATGACTATTCATCAGGAAAGGGTAGGACATGGCAGGACCAGTCCCAGGCACTGGGCCGGTGCACAGCTGTTTGCAAAGCTCGGATGGGCCACCTGTCTCTCTCCTGAAAACCTAAGCCATCACAGTAACTGCAGTGATGGTACCACGGAATTGTTTCTGAGTCGGACTTTTGGCTGCTGTACTCTTTTCCCCTGTCCTCAAAGCCCTGCATCCCTACCCTCCCCACCCTGCTCCAGCACTGACCTGCCCCACAGCCCCTGGACACGCTCCCAGCACTCCCACCAAAGGCTCCCTGCCCGGGGAGGTACCAGGGAGCAGGGTGTCCATGGGCTGATCTCCCACCAGGCTGAATCCAGGACACACCTCCCGCACACGGCAGCCTCTGAGACACAGAAGAAACCCTGTGCCATAACAGCCCTACGTCCTTTCGCGACTGGCAGAAAGGAATTAAGAAAACAAGGTCTTACCAGCCACAGACAGCCGTGAAAATAATTAAAGCGAATAAACGCCATGACAGCGGGCTCCGCATCACGCAAGAGGAATGGGGCTAATTATGATCTCCAAGGTGATGCTGAGCACTGGTTGCTAAACACACCGTGTGAAATTCCAGCTGCCTCCTCCGCCAGCAGAGATAAACACACAAAATCATTTGCTCCAAGTGCGTGTGTGGGGTTGTTTTCCTACTCAGGGTAACAGGATTGCTACAAAGCTTACGTTCTTCAGTTTACTGAAAAATTTGTCCAAATCAATAGTTTGTGACAAAAGAAAGTAACAAAACCTGTAATAAACACACGCAATAGAGAGTTGTTAAAGAAAAAAAAGGATTTGTGCAATTCATTAACTCAGATGTTCTCTCATCTAATGTGATTTTGGGTGGAGAAAAGTGACACGGTGACAACTATTAAAAAGGTTATCGGATATTTTTTTCAGAGTCCAAATTGTGCTGTCTGGCCTCCATGCAGACACTCCAGCTAGACCCACAGCACCAGGGGGCTCAGCTTCAGCCTCAGCCAGCCCAACACCAGGAACCTCCCAGCAGGAATCCAGGTCTTTGCCCATGGCTCACAGCCCCTACCCCTGCGGCCACCGATCGCCGGGCGGTTTGCTGCACACTGCGGAGTTTTGCACTTTTTCCCCATGATTTGCCAGTGCCATCTGGCAGCAGCTCCCGCACTCCGGTTTCTGTGCAGTTATAAATGGATCAGAGACCTGTCAGGCTGCCAAGTGAACCATCATTATCATTCAAGATATCATTTAGCACATACTCCACATGGCAGTCAATTGCTTGCGTTATAATCACCTCGTAAAACTGTGGCTCCATAGATAAAATATCCCTGTGAGACAGTCTTTACCTGTTATATTAAACTTACAGATATTTAAAATGTCAGATAATCTTTCATTTGAATTGCACTGCTGTCTAATACAGTCAATCAGCCAGCTCCAGCAAGCAGGTTTTGGTTCTCAGGAAAGAGGCAGGAGGAAGCAGCTTTTCCACATTTGCTCACAAATGTCCCATTTGTCTTCAGATGCAAGAAAATAATTTTGCTGTGTGCAACCCTGAGTCCTTTCGATATCACACTGTTAAATATGAAAGATCATCCTGCAGCTTGTCACAGTGCAAAGTCTTCTCTTTTATGTTACCTTCACTTTTAGTATTGTTCGGTTACCTTAATTTCAAAGTAAAATTATGCTAAAAAGATATAATAATTGTCTGCACATTTTTTTTAAAAAGTGTTTTTCACTGTTAGCATTTAGACTACCAGTCTAAATTAGTATTTAGACTAACCACACTACCAGTGGGGTTAGTAAGCTGAGGAGCCTGGTTTATTATCTACACCAGCTTCCAGGGAGGACAAAGCAACTTCTGTTCCCTTTTTCTCAAAGGCACGAGGATGGAGCGCTCAAGGTGATGAGAAGCGTGGCTCAGGCCTCCTCCAGAGCCCCCTCTCCCTGCAGCCAGGACCGCTGCTCCCTCCAGCCTCTTCTGGTTTAAAGACACCCACATTTGCACAAACACCCGGGTTCCCCCCTGCTCCAGGCAGCACCACCAGCAGGGCCATGGCACCACGGGTGCCAGAGGAGCAGAGCTGGCTGCGGCTGAGCCCAGAGGCCACGGCTCTGTGTCAAAAGGCTCTGTCTATTCTACAGGCACCTGCCATGCGGGATTTCTTACTTGGCAACATAGCCTGCCAGTACAGGCAATACACCACAAGGCACGCTCCCAGCACACATCAGCGTTCACACAAACACTCCTACTGTCCTTTTAACGCAAATGGCCCCAGCTAGGTCACCCCATGCCCGTGCAATGCTGTGCCCGAGCCTCCCTCTGCTTACTGGGCAGGGTGAATGGTTCCACCTCCGCTGCTCTTACCAAGCCTACACAGAAGCTGCAAACCTTCCCTTCCTGCTTTCAAAGCTTTTACCCAGCTCTGCTCAATCTCCAGGTTAGTAGCCAGACCAACGTAACAGCCCCAAATCTAAGCCTGGTGAAAGCCAGTATGACAATGCAGAACTAGCCCTTGCACTCGCTGCCACGAGATGCCAGTGCCACTTCCTTTGCCGTGTTCAAACAGAGGAGATACTCCAAGCAGCAAGATAAACAATACCGATATTTGTAAGAGTTCAACTCTAATCCTTGAACGCACACCTTTGACAGCCAGGTCGCGTGCAGCATATTTCAAACCCTCACACTGTGCTCCAAAAGCGGCAGCACCGTCCCCTACCACAGCCAAGGCCACCTATTCCCCGGACACTGTCAGAAGCCAGCAACTGAGGCGGGCACACGACTGCTGAGAGCAGGTGGAGTTGGAAGTTGGGTGCTCAGAGCACACCAAGGTCCGAGCATGTCCGCAGCACGGCCGGGGCCTCTCTGGGAGCCGGGGCAGGCTCCTGGGTACAGCAAATCCTCTGCTGCCACAGCCTGCTCCCCCGACGCTCGGCAGGCGTTTCATTTATACTCCCCAGAAACAGTAGCAGGAGTCATCTCCGCCTCTTCTGTGTAACTCAGTTTACTGATAATTGCGTTTATTGCTACCATGCTGTTGTTTACATGTCTCTGTTATTAGATTGCTTTGTGGGGAGCTAGTTTAACACAACATTCAACACCTGGGCTTGTATTACTCTGTGTGAGCATGGAAAGGCCAACCCAAGAGACACATTGTACACTCTTGTCCGGGTTCTTTTCCCAATTCCCAGAAATGCTTAATCAAGTTAACATCTCACCGAGACATCTCCAGATCTGTTTGTAGGGATTTCTGTGTTTCTTTGATCATGCAAAACATTTCACATTGGCCACAATGTTGTTATGGAAATAAAACCTCCTTCGTAGATTTGGACAAGAAAAAGAATTCACATGGCGAGGCTCAGCTTCAGACACACAGGATGCGATTTCACAGGGCACTGGGAAATCACGTGCAATTGTGCACTAAAGCAAAACTTGTGCTTTGAATGAGCACCTGGAGTCAGGCAGGGTGATCTTCCACCACCAAACTTCCCCTAAAGCTAACAAAACCCAGGGGCGTTTTAAAGGACTACATTAACCACTGCATGTGCACATTCAGGACGAGTGCTCATGAATGAAACTGCTCTTTGCAGGAGCAACAGCAATTTACAAAGGAGTTTGTTTTTATAAACATCTCCAGCTCATTTTGCAGGTGGCAAAGGCTCAGCAAACCCAGCCTGAGCATCAACCCATCACCAAGCCATGCCCAAGGTCCCACCACGCAGCTCTCGAGCTGAACGAGGCAGGTCAATGTCATTATTTCCAATGGAAATAACATGGAGTTTGGTGCCCTTAAAAAAAAAAAAATAGAATTAAGAATTTCACATGCTATAGTCACAGCAGACCCGTGTAGGAGAACATAATTTCCTTTCTGGAGGACAACTTTTAAGTACCTGCGGCAGGGTCAAAGTCACCCAACTTCAGTCTGGAGGGACCAATCTCAAGCAACACGCTTCTAGCTCCTTTTCCTTCACTTCTCCACACACACCTTTCAGCCAGCAAGACGATGAATGGCGTAGACATTCACACACTGTACCACCTCAGAGTATCATCTATTTGTTAAGAGAAGTAAAAATTTTTCTATATGCCAAAACAAAAAAATACAGCAATGACAGTTTTCCTCCTCCTCTTTCTTCCCAGCATGAGTCAAGCACTATTAAAGACCTGCACACTTCAAGTGCTATATTTGACTTTTTATTTCCCATTGGCACAGTACCTGTGAAACTCCAATGCCAGTCAAGAGAAGTCACATACATAGGGATCTAGCTCCTAATTTTTTTTATGCTGGTGTCTAAGCATGACCCAGCCTTTACAGCATTTCTGCTCTTGGACACGAAGTAGCAGTTTTGACCTCTACACCTGCTTCCCACAGGTAATGCCGACTCCCCCATCTCCCAGCCATCCCCATTAGGTGTATGGTGGTCTTGGCCAGACTCAGCCCAGCAACCTGGCAATGCAACCAGCCATCAAACCCCTTAGCTATTTGTTTGCAGCTTTTTAGCTCCGATCTGTTCTGCTCTGCGCACAGGTCTACATACAGCTTACTGCTCCATCCTTCCCTCTGCTTCGAGCAGACAGCTCCTGTGAAGCACAGCGGGGCCAGCTACAAAAATCATCATTACAAGTGTCGTGGGATAAGCACAGTAATCTCACCGCGAGTCCAAGTCCATCCTCATTTGCACCACAGTGATGTGCTGTAGTGCTTCACCTTCCCAAGCCCTAATGAGGCACCACAGGCTCAACTAAACTTTTGCTTCTTAGAAAGGGGCCCAGCTTCTGAGCATGGTACTTAGAGTTCCACCGTTACCTGAAGAACCTGATATATGCCATTTTACTCTCTTCTTGTATAAATCCTCCAACAGAGGGAAGCAACACCCTTGCGGCTGGAGGACAGTTCCTCTGTCACATTCACCCCGTGGATCCCGGAGAGCAGGTTGCCCAGAGCGACCACAGCCCTTCCGCCACAGCATGAGATGGGCGTGCAATGGTTCTGACGGTGGGAAAGCACACTGCCAAAATGAATGCTTGTAATTACAAGTTTTTCAAGCAAAATAAACAGAACCAAGCCCCAAGAGCTGGATTTTTAGAGAGATTTCTCTTCCCATGTTTTTGTTTCCCTAGAATATTCTGGCACAGCTGCAGAATACTTTTAACTATGGTTACACATTTGCTTTAAATTAATACTGATCTATTAACAGTGATACTGTTGCTTTAGTTACTGCGTTCTCAGACAGTAAATACCCATCCTATGGCTGTACCTCAACAGACAGGCCTTGAACACTGTACACAATCAAAGAATTAAATTGCACAAGAGACTTCCAAAAAACTTCTCCAAGCACTCTGGGAACACTGAGTTTTCATGGTTTAACCCCAGTCAACAGCTAAGCACCACGCAACTGCTCATTCACTTTCCCTGGTGGGACGGAGGAGAGAACCGTAATGGTAAAAGTGAGAAAGCTCATGAGTTGTCATAAGAAAAAGACAGTTTAATAGGTAACGCAAAAGCCACATGTGCAGTCAAAGCAAACCAAGGAATTCAATCACTGCTTCCCATCGACAGGCAGGTGTTCAGCCATCTCCAGGAAAGCTGGGCTCCATCACACCTAAGAGTGACTTGGAAAGACAAATGCCATCACTCCGAATATCCCTCTACTTCCCACATGGTATGGAATATCCCTGTGGTCAGCTGGGGTCAGCAGTCCTGGCTGTGTCCCCTCACAGCTTCTTGTGCCCCCCATCCTACTCCCTGACAGGGTGATGTGAGGAGCAGAAAAGACCTTGACTCTGTGCAAATACTGCACAGCAATAACTTAAACATCCCTATATTATCAATATTGTTTTCAGCACAAATCCAAAACATAGCCCATACTAGCTACTATGAAGAAAATTAAGTCTACCCCAGCCAAAACCAGCACAATGCCACGAAAATTCCTCTTAAGTTATGGAGATGTTTCCCCAAGGTGATTTTAGTCATGACAACGGGACTCTATTGCTTAGTAAGTTCATTTCAAAGTGGGTGAATTCTCCAAATGCAGGATTACCACCTGTTACTGCTTCTATTGCCAACAAAACTAGGGTCTAAGGAAAAGGAAAAAGACTGCTATTAGTAAGAGGAAGTGTATTTAAAAATCAGCTCATTGCTCACATCTCCACAGATGTTTAAGTCACAGAAGCACAACAGGTGATGGAGTGGGATTATTCCTGGGACCGCAGCAGTACCGGCACCCGCATGTTAACTCCAAACACAGACTCAGTGCTCAGCAGTGGGAAAAAAGCTATGCCTGGTCATTTGGATCCTGTAAAGAGGCATAATATTAGCAATGATAAGCCTTACAGCAGCCACTACTAAGTACTTCAGTAGGTGCTCTATAACAGACTCCATTCATCTTGAGGCTCAGTTCACACTTTGTCTTGCAACAGAAGGGGAAAATAAAGTTATTATCTCTCTCTCCTGAGAGGTATGTGAAAGTAGAATCAACACAACTTAATAGTAGGACTTCTTATGGAAAGGGCTGGAACTAAATACATTTTGCACAACATCAATGGGAACTTCCAGGTATGGATCATCCAGCTCCCATAGCTCAGCTACAAGCTCACCAACTCCAGTGCTCCACTGAGCACACTATCTCGGAGAAGCAAAAGCCAACAGATATGTTCTCGCTTATTCAAATATTTAAGTATTAACACTATTAAAGTCCCTGATAGAGTCTTCATTTAATTGGTAATGCTTTTCCCAAGGGACACATGGACCAGAGCCATCTCTCCAGGCCCTTTCTGTAGCAGCCTTTCCTTTGTTCCCCTGCATCATTAAGCAAGAATGGACAGCAGTGATAAACTGCTTTTAATACTTGTCTGTATTGGCTACGGAGAAGTCATTGTCAGCTAAAATAATTGGCAACTGCCACTATTCTTGGTGGTGAGCTCTTTCTCCAGAATGTTTTAATCTTACTGTGGTCCTTGGCACACGCTGCAGGGCTCTTGTCCTGGCTTTTCACTTGGGATATTTCTAATTATTATTATGCTTATTTATGGTGTCCCTGAAGGAAGATATGTGCAGACTTTAATAGCAATGTACCAAGAAAGTTATTGTAAAGCACTCTAAAGTAGATTGGATCTTTGCAATGACCCTGATTTTTGGCACAGAGTGGACATAGAATTAACTTCACCGGACTTTACTGCCAGAGTCCCCAGAGTGTGGAGTGGAGACAGTGACCTCAGGCCACCAGCCCCAGCTGTGAGAGCAGCCTGAAGGCTACCCAGTCCCGCAGAGGGGATAACCCAGCCCCACCACCAGTGGGAAAATCAGGACGCAGAAATTTCCCACCTCCCCAGCAATAACTCAGCCAGAGAGACAAAACCCATCGGGTCTCTGAACCACCCTTTAGGCTCTGTGTTAAGGAGGAGCCTGTTAAAGCCTCCCCAAGAAGTGATTTATGCCTTTTGTGCTCTCTCTCATCCTTGACAGGGAGCTCAGTTTTACACAGTGCCAGACTGTCACCTTAGACCAGCAAAATATTAACCACAAGGGCAGATCAAGTCCTTGAGCCATTCCCAAACACCTTCAACGTGAAACAAATCCAGAAATACCTGAGTTTATCCAAGAAACCTATGTACAGAGGAGGAGAGTCCGACCCTGCAAGATTATTTCTTGCAGATGCTTCCACCGATGCTCAAACACTTGCCAACTCACCCCTGTTTAGTAATTAATCAGTGAAACATTAAAGCTCACTTTAGGTCTTCAATGTTTAGGGTAAACCTCTGAATATAAAAGAGAGGGTATGATCCCCAATTGCTTTGCAGATGAAGCAGAGGGTGCCATGCCCGTATCTCCATCTCTTTGACCAAGATCTGAGAACACGGAATCACCGAATAGAATCACAGAACAGTTTGGACTGGAAGGGACCTTAAAGATCCCCTTCTTCCAAACCCCCTGCCCTGGGCAGGGACACCTCCCACCAGACCAGGTTGCTCCAAGCCCCGTCCAACCTGGCCTTGAACCCCTCCAGGGACGGGGCAGCCACAGCTTCTCTGGGCAGCCTGGGCCAGGGGCTCACCCCCCTCACAGCAAAGAATTTCATCCTAATATCTAATCTAAATCTCCCCTTTTCCAGTTTAAAACCGTTACCCCTCATCCAATGGCTACATTCCCTCATAAAGAGTCCCTCTCCAGTCCGCCCAAGGGCTCTCAGCCCCTATGCCCCACATTGCCAGCACCACTTTGGAGATCACACCCTCTGTCCAAGGGACCCCAATACAAGCTCAGCTCACCAGCTAAGTGCCAGTCCCCTCACCAGTAAGTTTGGATCTTTATATTCAAGTGCTGGAGCCCTGTGGCAGCCCCAGGTAATTGGCTTGTCTTGGCAAAGGCACGAGCCGGCACCGCAGTGGGCATGACCTGTGGCTTACCAAAGTCCCCCCCCAAGGGCTCCCAGCCCCTGTGCCCCAACCTGCCTGCACCGCTGCAGAGATCACTAAAGCAAGTCAAGATGCTCCTTCTCTAAAATGAAATTCGACATAAATAGCTGTCTGGGTCTTTGTCAGCAGCTCCTCGCTTCCTCCTGCCCAGGGGCAAAGCCATAAATAAGTTTTGTGCTCTCAGGAAATGTGACAGTTATTATTCAATAAGTGAATTATAGGTTCATTCTTAGAAAGGAATAACAGCAGGCGGGGAAGGGAAGGGATGGTACCGTTTTACTTCACAGGAACTGAAATACCTCAAAGAAATATTAAATCCGTGATAGGAAACACTGGTGAACGCTTTGTACTTTGGCAACTTTCTCTCATTTTGGTATTACTGCTTTCAATTTTTAAAGGTGTTTGTGATGTACAGAATATAGAACAGCAAACACATTAAAAATGCATTTCCCCGTCACGTCGTATCTTTATAATGTGCTAGGAGTTGTGGGAGTGGGGCAGGTTGGGATCCAGTGGGAGGGTAGAGAGTGCAGGCACCTACCAGGGCTGTGTCCCACACTGCCCGCACCCATCCCGGCAGCCACCAGACTCCAAGGAAGACACTGTCAACTTCAAATACTTCAAGGCATGGAGCGCAGACTTCACCCTGGGTTTTTTTGGTAAAGGAAAGGACGTGAGAGCAGAGAGCCCTGTGCGGGACAGCCCTGTGCTTGCCATGGGACGAGGTGTCCAGAAACGCCTGTCAGCTGGAGGGACAGTGCTAAAAATTGAGGCTTTGTCCTTGAAAGACCAACCTGGAAAGGAGACACAGACAGGAGAGGAGCTGACTGACATCGTGGCACACAAATACATGGATTTCTCTTGACAGATACACCTTTTGCCTGAACGTATCCAGGCAAAAGGAGTCCTGGATTTGGGAAGAGCTGATCAGCCCAGAGCACAGCGATGGGCGTAGGAGTGGGGAGAGATGCCCCCCTGTGCCCATGCACACAGTGCCAGCCCCATGTCACGCCCTGGTTCCTGTGTACGCTCACAGAAGGATACACTGATTCACTCGGCGTCTGCAGGTTTGGTATATTTAGGTTCATTCATCATGAAAAACCTGCTCTATGTTCACACCTCCCTCGGAGGAACACCACCATCTTACACCCCAATAATGGCCTGCTGAGCCTGCCAGCATCAGCCTCTGGCATGCCAGGCAAAGCCTCCGCTTCTCCAGGTGCCTGAACCAGGTTTCCTGGTCCCACCACTATCCCCTGGACAATCCAAGCCTATCTGCGGTGCAGGAGGCCAGGAAGTACAGACCCCCGCACCCCACCTCCCACTGACCTCCAAGCCATGTGAGGTTCTGCATTAGCCCTTAACGATTCAATGACAGGAGCTAAGAGCACACAATATTGGAAATATTCCTTTTGCAGAAACAATAAGTAGTGGGTTGTTGATGCCCCAAAGCAAGGGCTTGTCCTGAGAGCCCTTTACTGAAGACATCTCCGCTCCAATGCGCAGCCAGCCCCCCCAGCTGTGGGTGGAAAAGCCTGGCAGGCAGCGTGCACCCATGGAGGGAAACAACGCGGCGTTTGAACACCTGAGGAAGATGTTATCCTGTATGCTCCCATTTCACTTCCGATTAACAACAGAGCTCATGGCTTCTACAGCACCTCTGTAATAAGTCAAGCTGTTTGGAAAGAAATGGGCCATGCTAAAGCTCTTATTACCCATAGAAAGCTATCATCCAGCATCAATGAAATGGATAGCAAATTTCCTTATGCACAGAAAATGATCATTGCTTTAGATCAGGGAATAGCAACAGATCTAAACCTACACAATATCATTGGTTGTGAAGTGATTGTTATGGGGAGAAGGTCTAATAAGGCTGCAGACAGTAATGAGGAGGTACACAGCTCTTGAGCTAAACAGACTCATTTAGACAAAACAGCCTGACAGGGAAAGTAGGGAACGGAAGGTGTCAAAGTTATGAGGAGTACTGCCATATTACTGCATGCTAATTAGCAATTTGGAATGGCAGTGAATCAAACACCATCGAACAACACTTTTTTTCTTCCTTCAAAGACTGCCCTTTTGCAAAATCAGAGGCTTTCCAATAATTGGCTGGTGTGTTTCTCTTTTCCCAGTTTTTCTCCTCCCCATTAATTTAGTGGGTTTCATTTAGGTCTTCCCGTTTTGAAGGGGTTTTTTTGTGCTTTGTAATTGCTTTTGGAAACAGCAGAGCCTAAGGCATGATTTGTATCCCTCTTTCTTTAAGAAAAAAGGAAAAAGAAGGGAGGAAAAATCCAAACAATAACTATTTAAAAAGACGACAGGAAAAAAGCATCGGACTTCTCCTCTTATTCTGTCAGTGGTTTTAGCCCGGTCTCTAAGGATGCAGTGCACAGGCCAGGGTCCTGTGGCCGGTATAAGCCTGGAATATTGCATTCAGTCACCACTCATGGTCTATATCACGACATACCCAACATGCACGTGCACAAGCGGACGCCACGGAGGTGCAGGGGCTGCATCTCAGCCCCACCCTGGTGATGTTTTGAGCTTTCTGGTTTCTTCTCCTTGACCTTTTCCAATTTCTCTTTTAAAATAAAGCAATGATAACTTCTGCAGAGCAAGGTACGTTGATTTTATGGCAACATGTAAATGAAAGCTCAAGGATTGTGCATGCCACTGCTGCCCCTCGCTCTGCGGTGCCTGGCAGCACGAGGAGCCCTGGAGCCCCTGCTGCTCTGGAGACGGTGGCACCTGCGCCATCACGACCACCCCACAACACCTCCTGGGCTTCCAAAACCCCGTCACATGCCTTGCACCGCTTTCCTAATCATTAAGAAGCTGAAGCAAACCCAGGGTATTTTAAAGGTCCTTATGTCTGATTTTCTAAAGGCGTTAGGTGTATAGGAACTAAGTTCCAATTCCCAGAGCCTATCAGGGAGACTCAACCTCCTAAATCCTTATAGCCCTTCTGAAAAGAGACTTGATGGCATGTTTGTGAAGGGATTTAACTACCTAAAGGCACAGCTGGGTAACCCCATACTCCCCAACCAGAGGTATGTACGTAGGCCTGGAGGCAGGGCTCTCCCCTTCCAGGTATATTCTTCTATGATTTTACCAAGCACGTTTTCAGGCTTGACTAAATCTCCCCATTTTCATAGCAAAATGCAAGAAGCAGGATCCTTTTAACTTAAAAACCTCACCAATTGTTCTGTGCTTTTCAAATGGGAAAGTAACTAAAGGAATCGCAGTGCCTGAGTCACGTGGAAGCAATTTGAAGCATCAGGAACCTTTCTGAGCATTACCGGGTGCTTTTTCCCTGAGCTGCACCTTCTCTATCACTGTTGCCAGCTCAGCTGACTCCACAAAAGACTGAGGGGTGGTAAAGCTGGGGGTGGTAGAGATCAACCCCCACTTCAGCACTCCCTGCCCTGCTGTATGAGGGACCCAGCATCCCTCGAGAGCAGCTCTCGCTCCCCTGGGATGCCAAAAGCCATCCCTGCAGAGCCAGGGTGGGAGCCCGGCTCCCACATGCCACATCTGCTCCCATTCACAGCAACTTGTGCAGCGTCTGGGTCTGCGTTTCCATTCCCATAAATAACGCTGAAGTGCTTTTAGTGGAAGCAGAGAGATTTATCGATGGTAACAGTAAAATTATTTTATCTGCACGAGCCAGAGACAGCATATGTAGCCTATCAGGTGCGTTTAGCCTGCTACAGCGATTAGAACATTTTTGTTAGAAATAGCAACTAGAGCGTTCTGAAGTTGGAAACAACATCTTGAACTGATCTGCCATGATAAGAAAAATGCTTTCCTCTTCATGTTTGCCTTCTTAAACTCTACTAATTTAGTGGAAACAGAGTTTCCCAGGCAGTCATGAAGTCACTAATTGTGCTTCAATGCCACCCGGGATCCCAGGGCAGGGAGAGGAAACGCTGCTTCTCCCGGAGCAGTCTGTAGCTGCAGATCTACTGTGCTTCTCCTTTGGAGAGGCGGCGAGCACGCTCTCTGCCACAGTTACAGTTCCAAGATAAATTCCAATAATAAAAAAGTCACAACATCAGAAGAGAACTGCCTTCTCAGCCGCAAGGGAGATAAACTGGACGGGAGCAGCAGAGGTATAAATCCATGCGATGGGTTTGACAGGGAGATTACAGACAGCAAATCCTGAGCTGTAGCACAGAGGCAGAGTGGCCAGGATAAAATAAGCAAAATATCTTGGGAATTGAAATTCAATTTTTTTTTTTTTTTTACAAGCTAAAATGAATTAACTTCATTTTCCTGAGGGACTGCAGGTCGCTTTTCTGCAGCTTCCCCCCACTCCTTCCTCCAGAAAAGTCATCCCTTCCTAAGCCTGCTTTCTCTGGAAATGATGCTGCTAAGCCGGTGCAACAGATTTTCTGCTGTAGTGAGCACATCCTCCAAAGGTATTACTTTGAGCAAAAGAAAATATTAGTAACCTGACTCAGTGGAAAAGTTTAAATACCTGATTAGTCTCGCTTTGAGCCTGATCCTGCTGATTTTCCACCCATTTGAGAGTGCAACTTCCTGGCCATGCTTGCTCAGCACACAGGAGCCCAGTGGGAGACAGCGTCAAAACCTCCAGGACCCCACAGCTCCTGCCCTCCCACGGGTTCCAGCCCTGCCACGGGCCCTTCTCCAGAACAAGTGACAGACGCTGGCCAGAAAGCAACCTATAGCGGAGGAATACATCAGCCTTCAATCAGCCAGACATGGGGACTCTTGAGTTCAATGGGCCGATGCACAGCAATAAGAGAATTACAGCTAATGCCAATGCAATATTAACTGCTTTGGACCATTTTGGCAAAAGTGTTAATACTTAGGTCAGAATGACTGTAAAAGCTGGGAACTGTATCTTCTCTTAAGAAAATAGCTAGAATAGGAATTTCTCAGCCAACTGTCCCAAAGTTCAATAACACCTTGGTGAGGGCTCTTTGCAGAGCTGCAAGGGGCACCATCTTTGAAACAAAATTTGAATCACATCTTCCATTTCCTAAATTCATTTGTTATATTTTAACTCATTTCCAACAACCCCCTTCCAGACACAGACCGCTGTGTTTCCATTAGAAGCAGTTTGCCACCTCTTCCATCAGCTGGGAGCTAATCAAGCCGAATGATGACTATTCCAAAGCCAAATGGAGGAACAGTAACGACGAGCATGAAGTAGACAAGCACAGAGTGTGTAACCTTCCATGGCAAATATCAGTTTACTTATCAAGCCTCCCAGATGTTTGGAAACATGCTACTTCATCGGTGATAAAGTTTTATTTCAGGCCTGGGGAGAAGCTGAGGAACCTGCAACAGGGCCAGGAGGGCTCCAGCATCCCTCAGCAGCAGCACTGTTGAATACTCCAATTGCCTCGGATATCGAAATGCTGCTTCAGACCTCTTAACTAAAACCTTTAAGGTAAGTGTGGGCTGTGAAAGGAGGAATTATCTTAACTATACACATAAGAGAAAGGGATTTACTGTAATGAGAAGCGCTGGAGTAGAAATCATACAAAGAGCAGGCAGTTTTTAGCAGAACATACCTACACCTAGAGGGACATAAACAGTAAGACAGATGTGTCTGGGAGATTTTGGGGGTTTCAGCAAGCTTAAGATATTCAGGACAAATGCCATGATGAAAACACAACCTGGGATAGAAGACATGCCCCTGCTTGGCAAGGCACTCAGACACATGTTTTGGATCTGCAACACCAGTGAGATCAAAACATGTTCAAAAGCACTGCTGAAATGGGGCTTCAGAGAACGCATGGTGGCAACCATGGCCTCAAATTTCCTTTATCAATACATTTAGTAGGCAATAAATGGTTTCTGCTGCCTCCTGAAGAAAACTTTACAAGCTGGGACTGAAGAGAAAGACAACGATAATCCCATACTGCAGCAACACACGAGTCTTTGGACCCTCCCCATGCAATCCAGGAGGCATTTGTAAGCCTTCCTTAGGACTAGAAAGGGATTTCACGTTCCAGCTGCTGGGGTTGTGCTTAACTGCATCAGTACCAGACTTGGGCAGGAGGCCGCGGTAACCCAGGGCTGAGAGCTTGAGCTGTGGTACACAACCACAACCTCACGCTACCTGCAGCCGAGGGCCAGGCCCGGTGGGGACAGCCCAGCGATGCCCTAACACGCAGCCCTGCCACGAGCAATGCTCCCCCACACCCTGGTTCTCCTCCAAAATAAGTCAATTGAGTGGGTTTCTGAAAAGACCTGTTTCTGAAGGAGCTTTCCGAGATGAGTTTAACGATACCTAATGTTTTAGCACTTTGCTAGTGTTTGTGAGTCATCCGGGCTCTTTCTACTCAACCGAGAGGAAAAGCAAGTGATTCACCTCCTACTAAAATAGAAGCCCTAGGGAGGTGGGACGGAGACTTGCATGGAGCTGCCTCTCTCCCTTCCAGGGGCACCGTGAGCGCCTGCCTCACTAGCCCAGTCACAACTGCTACATTGTTAATTTATGCAAGATTAATTATGCAGAATAAGTTAATACAGCTAACCCTAGCCTTCACAAATTATTATTGAGCAGCACGGGGATCCAGGAATAAAATGAACTAACAAAGAACACAGCAATTAAAAATCCACCTGTGTTTTAGAGGAGAACTGGAACAAGTTTAGCACAGGCGTCCCTCTGCACCTACAAGTGATGGGCAGAGCCAGGAGGCAGAGAGGCAAAAGTCTTGGTTTTGACAGTGTCTACTTTTGAAGCACTTGGTACTTTGACTGCTTTTGAGCTAAATTCGTTGGAAGAGATGAAACCTCAAGCTTCAATAGAGAAATATGAAATATGAGGGAGAGGCTCAGAACCGAGGTTAATTTAGTCATGGCCCAGAGGAGCAAATTCTGAATGTATCTCTGAACTCCTTAATACTGCAAACTACCTTCTTGCTCCTTGTTTTACTCCTGTGAACCGGATTAACTCCTGGATGCGCATTACTAGGCCCACTCCTGAACTACCTTCAAGACACTGCTCGTGGGCTTGACGGCCGGCCTGGGTCTATAGCCAGGATCCAGGCAACAACAGGGCAAATCCTGGGGCAAATCAAGCAGAACCAGACTGATACCCATCTTTCATGGTGCAGCTGCTTGCTCTGCCCACAGGCCTGCTCCGCATTTTATAAATCCAAGCATTTTAAAGAATTGTAAGGGGTCTCAAACTCATCCCAACACAAAATTAATTCAATTGCTAAAATCTCATTGCTCTTGTTTTATGCAGTCATTCCTGTTTCTAAATATTGCACCCTGACCCTTTCCCTCAGAGCAGTATATATTGCCAAATTGAAACCACACACAGTTGTTGCTAATGGTACTAATTATCCTTGCTAATGGTAAAAGTAACAAGAAGGTGATTAGAAAGCATACAGTACTCAGTGTTCCTTTGAATTGCTTTTAGGATAGTGATTTGCATTTCTGTTTAGCATAGATGGCACCAGAGTGGATAGTTATATTTTAATAGTGCTTATGTAAAATTTAACATAGGAAAGCAAAAGAGCGCAAGACTTGCTGACTTGCACTGTCACTCAGAATGGGGTCAATATTGGCCACATTGAACAACTGTGCCAGCGTTAAAAATTACTGCACAGGTGGAATAAACAATAAATAAATAAAATACAAAGAGAAATTCAAGTTCTTACTTTCCAGACTTGAGCTCAAACATTCAGATCGCTCCCCGCCTTCCTTTCTTTCCCTTCCCCCTCGACCTCATGCTAACAGCTTACATCTTAGAGCAATTTTATTCATTAGATCTTGGTTTAATATTGAGCTAATGCTGTCCTATACAAGGAAAGATTTGCAAATGAAAGGAGAGAGCCCTGTTGCTTTCTGCATCATTCTAGGATCCAACCATGAGTTAGGATCCAATATAAATCAGCAAATTCTATTTGGACACAACACTGAAAAAGCTTAATGAAATGAAAATCAACAAACCCCTCAGAAATCCAAACTAATAAACCATAGGCTTTATTTCCTTCATAAACAGAGGAAAGTTAACAATTAGCATAGCTTGAAAAGAACCCAACTATTTCACACTTTGCTATCACATCCTCGCCATGCTAACCCATCGAGGAGATAATAAAAAAGATGGAGTAACAGTGTGAGTATGGAAAAGTATGTATTTTGAAATCTCAAATGGTTGTAGTCTTCAAATAGATCATTCTTATCTCCTAATTAGCTTGGCTTGTTTGGAATTTATCTGCGAGACTACATAAGCAGGGAGTGTAGCGCAGCGTGCTCATGCTGTCAAAACCAACAGAGCATCTCCTCGGTCCCCGGAGCACTGACACCTCTAGCTTGCCAGCATGTGCCAATGACTTGGCACAGATTTCCTTACAGAAACATTTTTAAACAAGAACTGGTAATATTTGCCCCTGGAAGACACAAATAATTTGGACATTTTAAAGGCTCAAAGGTATTTTAAAGGTATTTTTGAATCAAGGTGAGAAGAATTCTTAGTTGTGTGTTAGTGAGCATTTGTGGACAGACAGACTAAAACTCTAAGGAACCATCTATTCTATTTTTTGAGGATGCCTTTCAGCAAGCAGAAAGAAACAACCTTTGGAAACGTACTTTTAAAATCAATTAATTCACAGGGAACTCCAATTAGTTCAGTGCCCCAGTAAGAAATGATCCCTGATCAACTGAATGTAACCCTCAACGTAAAACAAAAATGGCCCGGCAGCCCCGTGGTACTATCAAAGTAGTTCACTCAAAGTGAACTTCCATCAAAGTAGTTTTTGGAAGGTCCTGGGTTAATTTCCTTGGCTTGTCTGTTTTAGCTTGCATTGTATATGGGGCTCCTTCTCAATGCAACCCAACCGCTCTCCTATGGAAAGGGAACCCAAGACCCTCCTGGGATAAAGCAACTGTTAGAAACAGGAGTTCATACCTATGTTCAATTTTTTCTTTCTAAATTTGTTTCCAGACATCAAATAATGAAATTAACTATTGTATTATTACTTTATTTATTACCACAGAAAGGTACAGTTTTGATCAAGTGCAGCCCAATCTTTTTAGATGTTACAAAGCAATTTAATTCATTTTAAAGGATTTCAAACTGTCAGTACCAGATCTAACATTATAATCTCAGATTTGAAAAAGACAGATGACATCACTTGTCCCCCACCAAACGTGCATACATTATTGATTATTCCAAAGCCTCATGAATAGGGTAATTTGTAATCATTAAAAATTAAAGAGAATGCTGCTGAACAGAAAACAAGAAGGGCAATTTTGCTCTTGGCACTATTGCTATTCCCCTGCAGTGGAGCTGGGACTGTTTTATGGCATAATAAGAGAAAGAGAAGGAACGTTGCCTCTCTGCATGGCAAACAACCGCTCAGTGCTGCCCAGGTGGTACTGCCCCAGCAGCAATGATGGGGGCAAAGGATAGGTCAAGCCCTGCTGGCAGACCCATTGCAATCAGTCTCCTGTGCTCTAGCACAAGGACTTGGAGCAGCTCTGCAAGCTGCTCCGTCTTGGCTGGTGGCCTCCGGAGATGCCCCTCCTTTACCCTTTCCCTTCTGCCCTGCATTAGCCTCAAGAACAACCTTCAAAAGATGAAACAGCCACCAATATGCATGGTCTGTGGTCACTAAAGACGGTTATCCTGTGATCACAGGATAAGCTGCTCTGCTCCTTTATTGTTTCCAAGCAGATTTTTGCTCAATAGCAATTTAAGAGTTGGAAAACAAATGCCATTTTCACAAGTATTCCTGGCAGTAGTTCATAAGAGGGTCGTGGTTCTCCAATGCACTTGGTCAAACCTTCTCGGTGCCTGTCCCCACAGCCTGCCTGTGCACACAGCGGCTGCTGTCCCAGGCATTACCGACTCGGTAAATTACCTATGTCCTGGGAATAATTAATTTTAAATCCTCTCTTTATAGAACAAAACTGTGGCAAGGACCTGAAATCACAGTCACATTATCTAGCTATTTGTGAGGCTGTCCCAATAATGAAACACACATCCCTCGAGAAATGGTACCAGCTCAAGAAAAGGCTTTTAACTGACATTTAAATGTCAAGCTACTACGTTAAGTGTTATGGGCATTTCATTGCTCAGCCCAGGAGAAGCATGAATGCATCAAAAGCTCCTTAATAATCAACCACATTAAAAGTTGATGGGCTTTGTCACCTGGAAAGACAACTACGGATAATGTGTTTAACCAGGGCTGATGGATATCTACCCAATACAGCTGCATGAATGCAAACCCACACACATCTTCAGTAGGCCACAGGGAGTCTATCAAAATAATTATTTCAAGGATAATACATTCATTCTGTCTGAAAAAGTCCTATTCCCAGAGTTGTACTGATTCTTTTTGCTTTACTTATTGTGAACCTGCTTGTATGCTACTGGATCCTTAAGGGCTAAAACTAAGTGAAAACTTGCTCTGTTCATCATGAGAGAGAGGAGTCACTCATTATCCGCAGCCGTGTGTTTGCCTAGAAGACCGTCAGCAGTGCCTCTCCATTTACAACCTACATTCATCTGAATTGATCCATTACCCTTGTACATGTAATTCAAAAAGGGTACTTGCAATAATCTCTCTGAATTAAAGTAATACACTGTAGTCCAATAAATTCTTTAAAAGGTAGAAGAGGAATCAGTCACGCTTGGCAAACCCAACAACATATCTTTCAGAGCTGCAACAATAGGCTAAATAGAGTTAAGAGTAGATAATAGATGTGAAGTACCAAAGCCACCAAAGGAGTAATGAAAGATTCAGATCAATATTTGATATTCCCAAACCAATCTCCAGAGAGTCTGTCGTGGCTCTTAGAGAGTGGAACACCGTAACAGTCACACACATGGCATTTGCTAGGATTTGTCAGCATTTGTTAATATTGCACAGTCATTTCTGGCAGTGTATACAGTGTGTCAAATTTTAATTTTCATTAGTCAGAGTTGTGTTACCATAACTACTGGCCAAAAATACGAATTTCTTGAGCTCACCTAGAGCTGAAGCCCTCTCCCCTGCCTATAGGCAGGCTTTCAAAACACAGCCACTGGTGTGAGAGATGGGGAATCGGCTCTGGAAAGGACAGGCTGTGCAGCACAGATCTCTGCAGTCTTCTCCCTTGGAGAAAGGCTACCAGTCTCAGGGGAAATCATGAGGGTACAACCACGTTCAGCAAGTTTGCACTCCTCCGACTACCCTCTGATACATTCTGCTGAGGTGCTAGCACCTAAGAAATAATCCTGCTTCTTTGCCCGCTCCTCTTTGGCTTGACTGAAGTGAAAGAGGATACGGGAACACGCCAAGGTCCGCAGCCAGCCCAGACACCTGTTTCCGCAGGGCAGTGGCTGTGACATCAAACACCTCTCCTTCTTCCCCCCATTCTGATGCTTACAGTCGCAACCAGGTCTACAGTCTTTCATTAAAAACATACTAACAAATACCAAAGATTGGGATGTTATCTGAGAAAGCAAGCTTTTTTTTTTCATGCCAAAAATGATGAAAATATAGAATATAATTAAGACATCTAATCTTCCTAATCTTCACTGCTATGCATATGTAAATCCTTTCAAATTAACAAGCGCCATTTATATATGTATTATTGGGTGTGGGCCTATGTGAAGATTACATAGTGATTAAAGAAGTAAGCTACAGAAGTAAGGCTTGTTTGAAAAAGGGCTGAACTGATATTAAGAATTATAAAAAGATGTAACAAATGACTTGGTACCCAGCAGTTGACAGTGCTCCCAGTAACAGGTGATGCTCACCCCAGAAATGGCAGAGGTGCTGAATTTAAAAACTGCCTCCGGTACTGTCACTGATAAATGATAGTATCATGATGAGCACTGAACCATGCATCACTGGGGATGTGAACTCAACGCATTCTCTGCTCCTTTCAAGAACCGAATGACTAATTTCCATATATTGTATAGGATTGAAAAGTTATGGAACAGTTTTTATAGTTGAGATCATTTGGCTCCTGGGATTCATTAAAATATCTTTGCATTATAACACAGCTGAGTAGTAGCACAAGCCAAGAAATTTAGCAAATTTACCACGGAGTTTCTGTCAATAGCAGGACTTGGCAGTTGTCACATAGCCAGAGTTAATGAAAATCGTGGCTGGGGCAGAGAGAATCACACGGCTGCCATCAGCCATCCTCTCAGTTTTGACAAGTGAGGCAGGGTTATTATTTTGTACCTGTGCCCAAGCAGATAATTAAGCTGTAATTTTAATGATTACAGCTGATATTAATGGGTAGAAATACCAAGAATATTTATGTAATCCATGCATACACATCACTAGTTCTCTTTGTTCTGGCTTTCTTATGAAAATATCCCATATGAAAAGCTATACGTGCTCATTTGGCTCTCTGCTATGAACTCACTCACGCAGTTCCCGCAGTAGCACTCGTAGCACTCTTACAGACTTGCCTTAAGGCCTAGCTTGTGCCCTGGCTTTTTCTTAACCTGAGCAGCCGAAGAAACTGGTCCTGCCTCCTTCCCCCTCAGTTGTCAGGCCCAAGGATGCTAACGGGATGCTTCACACCCTTTGCCAGCTGTGGAGCAGGGTCACTCCTGTGAGGAGCTGGGAGGGGACACGCATTTCCCCTGTGCAGAAGCAGGAAAGACGACAGGAGGAAATACAGGAGTCTGCTGGGGTGCTTTTGTTGCTTTATGTATTAAAGGTTTGGAGGAAAAATGGGCTCAGCAGAAGAATATTGCACTCAGCCCTTACAGGTACCGCAGCTGGAGTAAGAGGGGCAGGACCTTTGTGTCAACCAGGCTGTTGGGCATTCATTGTTGTACACATTAGGGCCAATGTCGCATGTAAGCCTTTGGTAGTGTGACTGCTACCTTCTCACTCTTACCTGGCTTTCCATTAAAATTACTACATTACATTTGAAATCTGTGCTCAGCGTAGCACAGAAATAGCTAACACAGTGGGAGCTAAAGATTTCCTTGCCTGCAGGATGCCTTTCGGAAGATTGTGCAATAATTCACGCTCCTCTCTCCAAAATCTCAGTGGAGAACAGTATTTAAAAGGAGACGATGCAGACCCCTTCTCGCTGATGCTGCCTGCAAGACCCGTGATCAGTGCATGGCCCCTCTGAACGGAGTACGGAGCTGTTTGAGGCGGGAGTGTCCAGCATCCCTCCTCTGAGCACCTTCCTGACCAGGTAACCCAGGTAGGAAGTAGGTATTTGCCAGACTTGATAAATGAATTCAGTAAAACTCAGAGATGCTCCTGTTAATAACAATTTTTTTTTTTCCCTTGGTCAGCCTAATTTTCATCACGCTAATTTTCTTAATGCTTATTAGCACTCTTATGTCTTTTAACTGGAAGAGGTTTGCTCTTAAATGGCAGTTTGAGACTCAAATGTTCCCAAATTGCCTTCTAGCATGGCTATGTTGATGCCTTACAAATGGGCCATCTTTCTCTATTTTATTCCACAACAATAAAATGACACTACGGAGGTGCTTTATTGTTGGCTCTCCTATTTATGATGATTCTCTTGTTCCAGGCAGCTCTGGCACTGAATTACCACTGGCTATTGGAAGTTTCTCATCTTTTAGAATGAATGCCTTCGAATGGCATTGAAAAGTCCTGTTCAAACACAAAAGAAAAGCTCAGTCCTTTTAAGAAATGGCAACCGCTATTTTTCTATTGTTTATCTATTCAGGACTGCTTCAGGAATAAACATAGCTTGACAGATTAAACAGGATCTAAAAAATTACAAAATGAAAAGAAACGTTGTTTGCTTAACATTAGCCTATATATTAAAAAAAAAAAAGGAGATACAAATCAGCCCCAGTATGGACGGCATACACCTTTCTTAGTTTCTAAATCTATATATCTTTGATTACAGAAATGCAGTGGCAGGCACGAATATTTCAGGCATATAACTAGCTTACACATAACTGGATTTGATAATAACCTTCTGTATCCAGGCAATAATGCTGTGATGTAGAGGCGTAACATTAAGCTGGCAATAAACCTTCTTCACTCTCATGAAGCCCCAATTTCAGTTAGATAAATGGGCTAATTAATAATACCAACTGCAGAATATCTATTAAGATTTTGGTATTTTAACAGAACATTTTAATTAACGGTTAAAAAGCAACTCTAACAGTACATGCACTCAAGTTTCATATGCAGGGAGCACTTAGTTTCTGCTGAGGCCAACAATGCCCGAGTCCTGTTGGCAGCATTTAGAGCTATTAAAAATTTGACCGTAAGTATCTTAAGCTTTATATTCTTCTCAAATATCACTTATGATTTTTTTTCCCTTTTAACCTTACAAAATATGGTGATTAAAACAAATAGTAAATATCCTGTCCAATGTGTGCGGTAAGGCTACCTGATGCAAGCACTGAGAAGTAATCATATTATACCTGCAATCAGAGCAGGAACATTTAAGGTATCTTGGTATGTCCTGCATCAGCTTTGTAGTTACAGTGTCTTGTCCCTGGTTGAATTTTGTTATTTCTGTCACCAGGAATGGGAAGAAAAAATATTGATTGCACAATGTGCTGCCTCTGTTAATCCGTTTATGTATCCGTTGTTCCAGATTCTGCAGAATCAGTAGTTTTCTAGTAACATGAGGTAGGAGCATGGCATGCAGAAGGGAACAGAAAAGCTCCTCACTGTGTGGGCACCAGATCAACGACTGAGATATCTTTAAATGCACTGGGAAAGATCAGGCTGCCAACACGACTCTGCTGTCTGCCTAAGCTCCCTTAGCTATATGGATGGTATTATTGAAAAGTGGGAAGAATTAATTTTTACACTATTTTTGTATTAGCACAGTGTAGGTTTCCTTCGGCACCAGCCTGACCATCTCCCAGGTCGTGCTGTTCAGCTGCAGTGTTCCCTACAGCACGACAGGCAGGATGGGGAGAACTGGTCTGCCAAGGCTCAGCCACTATTCTTTGGCTGCATGTTCCCACCTTGGAAATATCCACCTTTTCAGTCTTGAGACATCGCAAATGACCAGAAAGGAGAAGGAAAAGGGGACTGATCTTCTCTAGAAAGGAGCCTTCCAGGAGATACCCCTCTCTGTGTGCCCCCCTGTCACCCCTCTGTAAATTCTGCATGTTCCAGCTCAGTCCAACCAACTGGATCTGCTGGTGGGGAATCATAGAATCGCCTAGGTTGGAAGAGACCTTTCAGATCATCTAGTCCAACATCAACCTAACTCTGACAAAAACCATCACTAAACCATATCTCTAAGCATTACGTCTACCTGGCTTTTAAATACCTCCAGGGATGGTGCCTCAGCTACTTCCCTGGTTCCACTTCTGCTGGAAAACTGGATAAAAGCCTTAAGGACAGTTAAAGTGCTACAGGTGCCCTGAAAACAGGTAATATACAGGCTGTAGCCACATGAGAAACTTTCTACAAGTACCTATGTGGAAAGAATAGCTCTAGCATTAGAAACCACTGGAGACTGTGTGAGAAACATGTGGTACGAGTGTTGTGGCCCAAAGCAAAGCTCTGTTCATACCAGTGCCTGCAGCACACAGACCGAGCAGCTTTTTAACCTGCCGCAGGCTGGTGTGGCCGTCAGACAGACATCAGTCTCGCCTCTCCTGAGCACCAGTGCCTGCCTTGCCACAGCTCCTGCTCTTTCCTGGCCCTAGCCCTTGTGCAGGTGGATCCTGCCTTTCTTCAGGGATGTGCAGGCACACACTCAAGCTAAGTTTGAATGCAGAAGACCATTATACAGAGGAGATGAGAAAAATTACTGACGCTTTAGCTCCAGACTAAGAATTATACGGAGCACTGGAGGCAAACAACACTTATCTGTACTTAGGGTTTGGTTTTCAGTCAATTCCATTTAAATTTTTAAAGCACCCTGAGCTGCACTGCAGAGTTAATGAATTCGGCAGATAACAATACCGACATGAAAAGCTAAACTCAAAGCACACATCTCTCTTTCTGCCTGATCAATGGTAATTGTGATCCTCAGGAGCCAGAGCCTTTCACACATGCAAACCTTCCACTGCTCTTAGCGCAGAAATGCTGCCTGCGACGAGGCTGCGGGTCCTGGCCTCCAGCTCAGAAGAGTAAAGCACAACGGAGGTGGCTGGACTGCCAGCACCGACAGAGGAGCCGAAACGAGGTGTGTTTGGGGCGCGAAGACAACCCAAGCAATCAAAGCCACTCTCCTGTGCTGTTCACTGGAGAGTAGGGCCTTCTCATGAGCTGGAGGCATCCCAGCTTCTCTGGGTGCCACAGACATGGGACCTGGCTGGCACAAGGGGCTACGGCAGCCTCTGAGGCTGCCCATGTCTCAGACTCCCTAATGATCTCTAAAAACTAATAAGGTCAATGACCAAGACTAATAAGAGGCTAATGATTAATCTGGGTATTCAACAAGGTGAGTCCGGAGTTTAGCATTAGAAGATGAAGCAGCGTTGTCTGGCAAGGGAGATGGCCACTGCTAAACTGACTTTCCCCATACGCCTGCACTACCAAGTCTGCACATAACCCCATTTGGAGCTCACAAGAAAGTTACTATTTTCTGACATTAATATCTTAAAGTTTTCAGAAATAACTGAAATCAATCTCTTGTGTTCCCAGTGCTAGAAGGTTAAGGAGATCCTCAGTGTACTCCTTAATTGGTAGAAATTTTCACAGGTCCATGAGACTGTACTCATCTTAACGAAGCTCTGACAGTTGCCAGCACTTGACTGTTTTTCCCCTTTGACTCCAAAATCAAAAACAAGAGAAGGAATGAAACACTGGAAATTTTGATGGAAGATCAAGTGAGTACAGATTACAAAGTCAAGTTTTCCTTTTCAGTCAATCTCAGGACATCTGAAAAGCCAGGGTGCCTGGCAGATCTCTGCATCAGGCAGCGCCTACCCTGCGTGTAAAGACTGGGTTTTCTTTTCACCTCAATTTGAAAACCATGCGAGCTTCCTGCAGGCGGACTTGGTAACCAAGGCCTTAATTCACACCATAGAAACTTGAAACATTAACAGAGAGGCTTGCTTACCATTACTGCCTATTGAAAGATGGTGTATGACGACTGGGCATACAAAAGCCCTTTCTGCCTGGAATCCATTATAATTTCTCGTCATTTAACAGTGTACTCAAAGCACCTCTTCTCGTTCAGCACCCAGTCCCTCTGCACGCACAGTCACTAAGGGAACTGCTTACATTAACCACAAACATTGGGAACGATGTTCCTTTCTACTGCCTGGCATGGGTGCAAGTCAAATATCCTGCAGGTAGATTTAGAGGACCAGGAATGAGAACTGGAGCTTCAGAGCACCTCCCTCCTTGTTCCTGGGCTGGGCAAGCACAGCCAAGCCGGGCTCACCTTCCCGCTCCGGGATGGACGTGCTCCACACGCCACGGCCTCTCCTTGCTAATCCTGCGTCACAGAACCGTGACAGAACCGGTTTGCATTTTGGTGAGGAACTTGAGATGGGCAGGAAACAGGGAAAGTTTGAGTCGTTAACATAACATCATTAAAAAACTGTGCAATAAAGTCAGGAAAACAAGTGTTATCATTTTGAATTTTTACAAAAAATTCAGTCCTATATTTGTAACTGCAGGTACAAGGTGTCTCAGAGTAATGCAAAGAAGATGTGACCGTATCTGGCTATAAACAGAAAGAAAGCACAAATTCTCTCCTGGAATAGAGATCATGGACAGTTGAGCAAGTTTTCTTCTATACTTTGATAAATCCTGGTTTGCCACACTGAGCTGCCACTAATAGGTCTAAGACCTGAAACCAAACCCTCCATAGGGAGTTCTCAGATTTAAACAACACTCACTGCAAATCATCAGTTCACTTCATTACCCTGTTAATTGTTGAAAAGAATTTGGAAAGAAGAGATGGGTGTAGAAAGGTGCTGCGCTGCGCTGTTGTACTCCAGAACACAAAGAGAGAGAACTATTCCTGACACAGTGCATGTCTCTGCTCTTTCAGCATTTGTGTAATTATAGCTGACTCTTTTGAACATTCAATGCATCGCACAGAAAATGAGACATCCACATATTGTGGCTTAATGAAAAGAACTGAAGGAAATGTACCAAATTATTGGTTAACAGGCAGCTGCTTCATAAATGCTTTCTCCCATCTGTTTTCTCCTTCTCCTTATATCAGCTCATTCAGCCCAATCCCTATAAAATGCTGAGCCCAATGTTTTAGGGCTTCTCTGAACTCCCCTGTCGGTGCTCACGGGCAGCTTCAGCAACCATGCCCTGGATTTGGCTGCTCCCACCGCTGCACGTGTCCCGGGCATGGCCAGGAAACGTGTGCTCTCGTGCAAGCACACCCCATCGTGTAGGGGTGCGCTGTGAGCAGGGACAGCTAGTGCTGCAGGCAATACCAAGTCAGAACACTTAAAAATATATCCTTATATTTGTAGTTAATTCAGACCCTAATGCTAACAAACCTGTCAATACAGGGTTGAGTTCTCCCACCTTTCTCTTAGGCTCCCTCATTTCCATGGCGTCACTCAGTGATTAGACAGATGCACATTAAGTAAATGCCACATTCACAAATGCCTCGCACAAGTTTGCTCCTGGGAGGGTCATTAGACAAAATACTTTGTTTTGCAGACTGACACATACAGAAGATTCCCAGCAGCACAGCTGGAGCAGGATCTTCTGCTCTCCTCTGAGACCTCAGGGGTTAGCCACCAGTGAAGGATTAATGATCCGACACAGTAAGAGCTATTAATTTGCAGCTTTCTAAGCAACACGAGCAGCAGCAAATGGATATGGCACATGCCACATCCAGTCTGTCCGAAAGATCTGCCATGGAAGCGCTCGTGCAGGAGCGGCTTGGTGGCAAGAGGTCTGGGACGAGGCTGTCTGGGAAACAAGGCTGCTCCACCCCTGCCCCGCTCTCCAAATTGTTGTCTCTTCTCACACCATCTACGTGCTGCCACAGGTGGTATTAAGATCAACACACACTGATAAGGGCCAAGCTTGCTCAGCTACAGGGATGTCAAAAGGATCGGTTGGTCGTGGCTACGCTGCTCTTCTGATCTCAAGAAGATTCTTGAAAATCACGCCCAGGCAGGCAGCGCGTTGCCGAAGGAGGGGAAGATGCTTTTCTTTTCCAGCTGTGCTGTACCTCTTAACATGCAGGGCTACATCCTGTCCCGCTGATCCGGCTTAATCTAACATAAGAGCAGGCAACGGCAATCAAATCCCCCGGCTCCCCGAGGAGCAGGCAGGAGCAGGTGTGTGCAGAGCGCAAGCAGAGAGAGCCATCAGCCGGCTCCCGAGCTCCCCACCGCGAGGCTCAGCCCAGTAATCTGGATAATATCAACACTAATTCCTTCCTAATTTACCAAGCTAGCAAACCTGCAGAAGCAAACAGGTGTGTGTACTTGTTTGATTATTTTTTTCCCCGAGCAAAAAGAGTGATTACATTTCTCTTCATTCCAACTAGAGCTGCTATCATAAAATATTCAACTCAAGCCATCCAGTTCCACATTATAATTACCTGCCAAAAACTGCTAACAGATCTGCTTCTGCCATCAACACGAAGCCGTCTAATCCTCTGGGAACCTCTTTTTAATTAAACACCTAATACAGTACAATAAACATTGAAAATATGCACCGCTCCTCTATTAAGAATGCGGCTTGATTTCTGAAGTGTACCTAATCAATTCAAGTGTAATATTTACCATGGCAGCAAATCTTTAGGGCTTCACATATTTCAGGTAAAGGTTGGTTTAGTGATTCTATTAAGAGAAGGAACAAGTGAGCGCAAATGAAACACAAAATCCCAATTCAGCTTGATTGTTTACTCCAACCTTGGGTTTCCCTTCCCAGCTGCTCGCAGTGACCCAGCACGTGAATTCGGTGTGCTCAGCTCCAGACCTTCCTTTTCCCTCCTGGTCTGGATTGGGAGCTTTTAGTGGTAATATTCACCTAATCTGTAAATGCTTCTTCCACCCCCTGCACAACACGGCAGGGGCTGTGAATCTCTCATGTAAAGCAAATTAACATTAGTTAAGCTCTGGCTCTGTAGCATCCCCATCTCTTCTTTCCTTTGGTCCATCTCTCACCTCCACCTTGGTCTCACAAATAACTGATTCTGGTACCACAACCTAAACCTGTCACTAAAATGTCCTTGTGGCTCCTCCGTCATGATTGAATTGTTATTATCTATTTATCTGGGAAGCTTGGAGTGCATCTACCTGGTGTATCAGAAGAGCTTCATAAATAGTTTGACTGCCGGGATTTTACGAACGAAGTTGCTGCAAACCGCTGTTTGCAATACATAGGGGTGCACACAGATTCAAGGGTACGGTGCCGAGAGTGTCCCCCTCCAGCTGAGAGGGATTCTAAGGAGCCAGACCTGCCTGACCTCCCCAAGCAAGATGGGAGCACAGTCCTAGGGACCTCCTCTCCACAGGCATCCCTGGCAATACTGTCGAATCCAAAAGTCACAGAGAGAAACCAAAAGATTTTAAAGCTCAAACAACACAACCACTGATGATAAGGGATAGCTACCACAATTAAGACAGACTGTCTATAAGAATTGTTATATGAAATTCTTGTTTTCTGTAAGAACAGAGCCCAGTGCAAAGCCATGAATCAGTTAAAAGCCATGCAAGCCGATCTGGTTACTACTACAGTCAGGATTTGAACAAATAGCAATGTTACAGAAACCCCCTGTGTTTTGAAGGCAATTTGCTCAGTATAATAAAACCTGCTTTTGAATGAAGAGCATGTACAGCCTAGGCATACTCATCTGCACTCCTTGAAAGGAGGCACATTCATGGCTGTGAATGTGTTACTGTTAGTCCTAAGGCTCTGAGATAGATGGAGTGTGATTAACATTAGTCCTCTGATTGGGAAATCCAGCTCCCAGCCCAGAGATGGAATTAGATATTTTCCACATGCAAGATGATTTCACAAACCATATTTTCCTGACGTTTCGTAATCAAGCTTTTCATACACCTGGAGACAGGGAAACAAATGAGGCTGAGAAATCCCTTTACTCCCAGCTACTCCAGCGCAACCTCCGCAGCGAGTGCTTTATGAAGTGTGACGAAGGCAGGTGCTCCTTTTGCCAGAACAGCAAATGTCCAGGACTTAAGCCATAGCTGCGATTTCCTATCTGGAATAGGGTGTTTAGTTATAATGTTGCATATACTCATGTAATAAGCAGGATCTTTTTTCGCTCATCTGGAAGAATGAGTTGCAGAAACAAATCAAGCTGTCAGGGAAACGAGGACATCTCCCCTCTGCCGATAGCTAAACTCCCTTATTTCTGATTCAGTTCACAGGTGCACTCATGCATCTGTCACTGAAATCAATGAGACTGGAGCTTATGGATCCCAGTGTAAATTTATGGATTGAAACAATTCTGAAAAAAAGCCTTAAAATATCAGGAGGCCAAAGGCTGTCTGAAATCACATTCACAGGTTTTCCTGTAACCACATCAAGTAGCAAACATAGCCCATGTCCCTAAGCCAGGACAAATAAAAGTACTCAATAAAAAAATGTCAAGGGAAAATATGATGGCACTTACACGCATTTCTTTTAATCCAGATTTCAACTTCTGCACAATTTCTCCTAAGTGGGACCAAGATAAGGTGGCTTGCAACTAAAAAGACGCTACTGAATGCCTTCGATAAAGACTATCTCAGCTCCTCGATACAGCCCGTTCACAGACGCTAGAAGCTAAACACCAGAAATTTTGCAGAGGGGATTATGCTCATAAATGATACATGACTTAAATTCACACCATTCTTAACAACACTCAAGTGAAAACCAACCATGGGTCTCTCTGGATCGCCGTCCCCCCCCAGGCTCGGCAGTGCAAGAGCTTAAGGTGGGTTTGCCAAAGGCAGAGTGACTGACTTTAATACCATCTCCTGGGCATTATTATTTGGAGGGCAGGGACTCTGCGAGACGTCCTCTGACTGCCAGCCCAACCCTTGCATCACCACAGGAGCTGCCATTACAGTCACCTTGGTGCTGGAGAGGGTCAGCGGCACGGCAGCGGGGATCTCGGCAGTGGGCAGCTTTTCTTAATGTGCAACGCTGGGAACGGGAGCAAGGCAGGCACACAAGACCACCTTGTTCCTCCCATGGTGCAAGGAGGTGGCACTATCATTCTACCTAAAAACAATGTGAAGAAGTAATTAGCTGCTGTTTCTTGCTCCTTTGTCATAGATATCTTTAAGAAACACCATAAGTGTCAAGCTCTGTTTCCTGGAGGGAGTTTTCAAAGGGCCATTAATACCACATCAGATCCGTCTTGGCTTCTCCAAGGAGGTGAACCTGGGAGAGAGCAACTTGCTTTCCACCTGCTTATTCCACAAGACATTTGTTCAGACATGGCTGACTCAAACCTTGCAGTCACATATGAGCAATCGTTAACAGTAGACTGCCTGTAGGGTAACACTCAATAGTGTATCCCGCTGAACACTCCTCTCCTCTGGCTCTGAAAATCAGGCCCTTCACCAAGCAGCTCTCATCCATCCCCAAATCTTCACTATTGGGTACGGGTTTCTCCAATTCATCTATCTACACAGGGAATGTAATGTCTGCAGGGCTTAGGAGCTACTTCCCACCTTTGTTCAATCCTCACTGTCACCATCTCTAAATGGAAAAGGAAGAAGAGTTATACTCTTTCCACTTAGGATCTGTTTCTAGGAAGAAATACATTTTTTTCAGTCCTCTTCCCCTGGGGATGGCCAAAGAACACAAGAGCTAGAGAAAGGCGCAAGGCACATAGTCGAATGTACCCACCAGCCACTGAATTGCAGTGTCCTACAGGGAGGACCAAACAGGCCCAAAGGTCCCAAAGCATTTGTTAGAAGCCTTTAGTTGCTATTCTCATTTTCTTTTTTCAAAGAAAAACTGATATTTCAGTCAGGCAGAAGAAAGTGCTTTTAGGCCATTTATATAAATTTTTGCTGTAGTTAAATAAAACTCATGAATAAATGGATCTGCTTAAGTCAATATGGGACCAATCTATGGAGTGTGTAATGGATTATCATATTTATACTGGTGTTATCTTGGTTGATTGCATTAAACTAGGACTGTGTGTCCTACCATTCTGCTTTAACCTCTGCAAGACCCACCATGCTGTCAGCAGCTGATGCCAACCAAGACTTCACAGAGATGCAAAACACCCGTTCAGCTAAGAGAAGTCATGCTAGCTGACTAAAAACACGTAGTATTTAATAACAGAGAGAGAGTCTACCAGTCCTCTACAAATCCATAAAACCCTTTGTAATTCTTTTTATATTTATGTAAATGAGCGCACAGGGAAAATGCACGTGCAAATAAATCATTCATCAATTAACAAAATATACCAGAAGAATTTAGGTGACGAATATAAACTTCCCTGCTCTCAACACACTGAAATCTCTATTTGATTCCTTTTACGTTCCAGCAAAACATAGGGGTTTATATCTATTTTTCCAAGTTTCACCAAGTTATCAGTCCAACAAGAACTATGCAAACCTTGCAGAAAACATCCTGTTTCTGCATTTGCCATGAGAGACAGCAGCTGCTCCGTGTGCCATGGGCAATCCCCAGGCACCAGAGTGACTCCCGAGATCGCTTCTCTGATTCAACGGGAGCCTGTGCAGAACCACAGCAATTTGTAACAACCAGGTGTTGACTGAGGGTAGTGATAAAATCCCTCCAAAACCCAATAATAATTCATAGGAGGGTTTCTTACTAATATCTGTACTTTTGGTGTTTTATCAAGCTTTAACGAGAGCAGATTTTCAAAATGAAAACACAAGGACAGCCAACATATGATTTTACCAGAGCCCTGCAGTTTATGTGTCTCAAATAAGGAGAATGGCCAGTGTCTGCATGGGGGTCAGGCCCACAGAAATAATGTATAAATTATGCACAAATTGATGTTCTCAGTTTTAGTCCAGGATCAGGTGCTGCCTTTTGCTGGTTAAATAATGCTGACTTCTCCACATTCACACGAATGATCAGGTATTTAAATCCTTTGTCAAAAGCAAAGCATCAGCAAAACAAAACAAAGAACCAACCAGAGGAGGTAGAATGTCACAGTAAACTTTTTCTTTCAGGCAAGTCTCAACAAAAACAAAGCAGCCCTGCAGGACTGTGTGCTGCTGCACTCACCTCCTCCTGCCGCATGGACTCTGGACTCGCCATCCCCAAATAAGCTATGTGCAACAGAGCTATGGTCTTGTCAGTTAATTATCACCGGTCATGCTGTGAGAACAAATTTTTAAATGAAATTTTCATCAAATTAATGGATATTCTACAGCTGGGATGAGCGGATACACCAGCCTGGGTCTGATCAAAGGCAGTCAAGAAAAAACAGGTGAGTTTTTCCAGCAAAGCAGCACTAATATCACTCTTGGGTCCTATAATTCAGCCTAACTTCCGCCTGGAGATCTGAGGTATACCTGCAGCGTGGCACAACATGCAGACTATGGGACAAATGCAAATGTGACAAAAAGAGCTCTGGATCCTGAAGCCAAACAGTCCCACAGAAACTGCTGCCACGGCTGTTGACCACATAGGAAACGAATGGGTTTTGCTCAGGTGCAGTGCCCTGCCGTCTTAAAACCGCTGTGGATACCCTTCACACTGGGCTCCACAAAGCACTCCAGTTTCTTATAGTGTTTAGGAGAGATGGTTTAACTAGAGACAGTGACCGCGATGGTGTGTCTTCCCACCTGTACAAACCAGTTTTCCCAGACACCAAGGCCCAAGGGATCACGGCCAGCCCGCTCCTGGC
Source organism: Rhinoptilus africanus (assembly GCA_013400135.1). Classification (NCBI taxonomy): domain Eukaryota; kingdom Metazoa; phylum Chordata; class Aves; order Charadriiformes; family Glareolidae; genus Rhinoptilus; species Rhinoptilus africanus. Next base: position 796,571 of record VXBO01011655.1, read on the forward strand.
ATTCCAGCGCAAAATGGCACAAAAGTCACCCCACAGCTGACCCAACGCACAAGAAAATTCCTTGAGTTTCCTCTCTGGCTGTGCCGTCTCATTCAGTGTTCTGAGGTCCTCACAGTATGTCTTTCATCAACTTGGCTTTTGAGGATGACACTTCCTTGCTACTGTGGCTTTTGTATTGACAACAATTTGCATTGAATCAACTTCAGAAGACGAAAAGCTGTCCCTTGCTTTTCTCTGCCAAATGAAGCGAGGAAAAACAAACTTAAAAAAACCTCAAGCCCCACCACCAACACCACAGAGTCCCATATCTGAATTTTTGTGGGAAGGGATCTGCAAACTCACTGACCTCCCTTAGCTGAATGCTGTTGTGATATACGTTTACAAATCAGGCTTTGGTCTCTAAACTGAAAAAGCAGTTGTCGCTTCTCCCTGCCTCTGACCTCCACGGAATTTGCTACAGCGGTAACTCCTAACACCAGTGCAACTCCATCAGCTCTTCCCAAGACAATCATCATGCAGTCATGAATGTCAGTGTCCAAAATTTATCCCAAGCCTGGTTTTCTGTTTCTTGGAGGAAGTTAAAAATACGGGCCACTGTAAAGATTTTAAGCACTACTCTTCAATCAAGTGAAATATTAACACCAAAACTAATTCAGTGTCAGGCAGCAAGCACTGGGGGACCCTGCCTTATCTAGTTTGCTGTCATCTGCAGTAATCTCCACTATTAATATTACTGTGAAGAACATGTCAAAAGCTTAAATTCATCACTTCAGCATGGTCATTCAGGGAATGTGTGCCAGCAGGAGTGATTGCTCCTCTTGCCTCCTCAGCCTCTGGTCTGAATATTGAAACCCCAACTGCAGTGCAGCAACCAAGATAAAAATAACCACCCAAATGGCTGTGCAAGGTTTACGGCCGTCAGAGATCGGCGATAAATATTCAACAGAGTTCAAGGAATACATGGGGTCTAAGTACTTCCAGAAACAGCTGCTCACCATCAAATGTGGGATATGGAGCTTCTGTGGCTCCTGATCCCAGTACAGACTGAAAAGACAGAGACAGACCAACCGTCACTCCCCATCCGATATATAATTTGCCTTTTTGGTTTGTATTAACAAAAACAATTAGGAGATAAATGGACCAAGGGGTTGTTAAACTCACACAACGTAGTGAAATGCTGCTTCCCTGAGGACATGTTCTCCGCTAAAGTCACCTGGTGTCACAAAGGTCACAACTGGCCCTGCACACACCACAGTAACACCTCTATTTGCTCTGCAGCCATGCTGACAGTGTTTCAAATCAGATGTTTATGCCTCACCCCACACCTTTCTAAATATTAAACTGTTCTCTATGCTCTGACATCTCCTCCCAGTTAAACCTTCCTTCCTACAAAGTATACTTTTCATTTGATCTAATTTAATCTTTCCATTCCTTATTGAATTCCCCGACCTAATAAGACAGCAATACCTTATAAAGCAGAGGGCAGCAAATGGCAGCTAAACAGTGTTGCTATTATATCATGGAGAACTGAAATGTGCAGAAAATACTCAAAGATGATGAGAAGAATACATCTGAAGCTATCTCTGCGGCAGAGTTGCATATTGTACATCAAAAATCTTGGACAGTATGCCCTGTGCTGGGGGGGCAGAGGGAGGACATTGTCCTGGATCAGTTGTAATCAGAAGCATCTCCTGCCAACTTGGGCACTCGGGCTGACAGATGGTATGTGATGCTCTTCAGTACTAACATCGCTGGCATAGGGCTGGAACGGGGAATAGGAAATCCNCTCAGCTTCCACCACCAACCCCAAATCTTGTATTTTATTGACAGGCTTGAGCCCTGCTAGAACCGACACAGAGCCCAGGAAGATCTTAGTTTTATGCAAAGCAAATGCTGAACTCTCTTACAGAGCACACAAGGTGGCCACGGAGCTCTCAAACCGGGCTGGACATCGCTGCCTACACATCACAAAGCACAGACACCACCAGAGGTTGAGAGAAGTTAAAAAAAAAAAAAAAGATGTTTAACAACTATCTGCTGNGCTCACCATCAAATGTGGGATATGGAGCTTCTGTGGCTCCTGATCCCAGTACAGACTGAAAAGACAGAGACAGACCAACCGTCACTCCCCATCCGATATATAATTTGCCTTTTTGGTTTGTATTAACAAAAACAATTAGGAGATAAATGGACCAAGGGGTTGTTAAACTCACACAACGTAGTGAAATGCTGCTTCCCTGAGGACATGTTCTCCGCTAAAGTCACCTGGTGTCACAAAGGTCACAACTGGCCCTGCACACACCACAGTAACACCTCTATTTGCTCTGCAGCCATGCTGACAGTGTTTCAAATCAGATGTTTATGCCTCACCCCACACCTTTCTAAATATTAAACTGTTCTCTATGCTCTGACATCTCCTCCCAGTTAAACCTTCCTTCCTACAAAGTATACTTTTCATTTGATCTAATTTAATCTTTCCATTCCTTATTGAATTCCCCGACCTAATAAGACAGCAATACCTTATAAAGCAGAGGGCAGCAAATGGCAGCTAAACAGTGTTGCTATTATATCATGGAGAACTGAAATGTGCAGAAAATACTCAAAGATGATGAGAAGAATACATCTGAAGCTATCTCTGCGGCAGAGTTGCATATTGTACATCAAAAATCTTGGACAGTATGCCCTGTGCTGGGGGGGCAGAGGGAGGACATTGTCCTGGATCAGTTGTAATCAGAAGCATCTCCTGCCAACTTGGGCACTCGGGCTGACAGATGGTATGTGATGCTCTTCAGTACTAACATCGCTGGCATAGGGCTGGAACGGGGAATAGGAAATCCATTTCAGCATTATTCAGCTGCTTTTGGATATCATCCAAGAGAAATAACCCATTGCTTATCTCATGGAGACACCACACCACTGCGCACTAACCCTATCTTTATCAGGGTGATTGCATGAGGCAAGAAAACCCCCAGCAGAATCCCAGCTACAATTAATTGTCATCTAAAGGCCCTCACAAATTGTATTTGATGCTCTCTGTCCCCTCAATACCTTCTGCTGTTATTAGCTGTGGTCACTGATTTGTTGCTGTTATTCGGACTAATAAATAGTACCAAGTATTTTATGCCTTCAGCCAGAGCTGGAAACCACTCAAATGTAGTTCTAAGAGATTAGAGTTACACTGTGGTGTGGCGAAACA